>OMNZ01033064.1:0-28099 GCA_900303255.1 Lesueurigobius sanzi | reverse complement strand
ATTTTTTTGTCTCCAAACTTCAGTCACAAAATTTTCAGTTCAGTGTTTTACATTAAAATATTCACTTTATTATTTTTCAACACATCAAATACAACTGTCTAAATTCAGAGTGTAAAATTCGAAGTATAAAAAAATTCAAATAGAAAAATTCACCCATAAAATATTCAATGTAAAAAAATTCAAGCTCTTAAATTCAACAGCAGAAATTCAGAGTGTGGAATTTGCAGTGAAAAAAATTGCAGTCAAGCTCCTGGAACTTAATAATAAAACAAATATTTAAAAGGTGACATTTTCATTTTGAATGTAAAACAGTGAACTGAAAATTTAGTGACTGAAGTTTGGAGACAAAAAAATTCAAAGATGGTTTTTCAGTGTTAAAAAAATTAATTTACATTTAAAATTCACAAAGTGACGACACAAAAAATCTTCCATAAGTTTGCATGTTCTCCCAGTGTCTGCGTAGGTTTGCTCTGGGTGTTCTGGTTTCCCCTAGCACTAAAACATGTACAATAAGACAGAATGAATGAGAGTATGTTTGAGAGTGCAAATGTGGGACAACGGATGGAAATTAGCCCAAATAAAACAAACAAACAAATGAAGTGTAATAATCTTACTTTAGATCAGGGGTGGGTGTTGGGCAGGAACTGACAGATATATTTGTTTGTTGAGTTTGTCAAAAGAAAGTCTCTAGCTCTGTGAGAAGTTCCTGTGGAGTTATGTATTAACCAAAATGCTCACTCCAGCAGCTAGGGGGCAGCCAACATTAAAAAAAGAAGGAATTCCACACTTCTCCACTGTCCAGCAGAGGCCACTGACATAACATGAGATCAGGATATAACATAAATAACATATTTTAGCAACATGGTAAATGGTCAGTCTGCCCATTATTATTATTATTTATCAGGCTACAGTCCTGTCAGGCTTTCGATCAAATAGAGTGGGTGGTGCAGCGGTTAATGCTCGTGCTTCACAGCTAAAAGGTCCCAGGTTTGATCCCTGCGCCAGATGGGCCCTTTCTATGTGGAGTCTGTAGGTTTCCCCTACCACTAAAAACATGTACAATAGGAAAGGATGAACAACAGTGTGTTTGTGAGTGGGCGTGTGGGACAACAGATGCTAATTAGTCCATGGCTACACTCTGGCGTGGCATGTTCACATGCATGAGTTCCATGTGTGTTCATTTAACTGCACTGTCCCAACCAACAAACAGATAAAAAATAAATAATTTAATAAATAAATAAAATAAAATGATGATCAGGGATTTTGTCAATTTTGTTTCCTTCAAAAAGCGTTAGTCTCCCACAGCACAGGTGTGTTGTATTAGCACCGGCTCGAACTGAAACAGTTCAGTGCTTTTTAGATTTGTTTTTTGCAGAGTGGATCACTTTGTTAACAGAAGGAAATATACGTATTACTGAATTAACTAGAGCCGTTGCAATAATAGTGATTAGTAAAAATATTACTGCAATTAATTTTGCAGCCTTACTATAAATTAGCAGCCTGGTGAACAGATATACTGTACAGTATCTGATAGCACAATAAAATTAAAACTTGGCAATGCCAGAATTAATCAAGGTCAGATTATGAAAGAGGGGTTCCAAATATGACCATGCTGTCAGAGAAGAAGGAAGAGAGAATCCTAGATATTCATGTAGTCAGCTGACACTAGGCACCCTCAGTAATTATCCAATAGGATGCCCTTATTGTCTTAGTAGATCCTGTTGGTGTATTTATTTTTGTTCGTTTGTAATATCATACCTGTTTTTGTTATAACGTCATAATATTTCCTGTCCCCACAGTGCCCCGCTGGATCAGTGTGCTGCTGCTTGCAGTCGGTGGAGTCATCTTAATAATTATTGCGCTCTGCATCTGCATCAAGTGCTGTAGAAGAAAGAAGAAAAAACAGAAGAAAAATGAGAAGATCAATCTAAAAGGCGTGAATGGCAGCTCCACGACAGCTCTGGTGAGTCATAGTAAAATGTCCTTTTCAAGGCCAAGAAGCACCGGTGACATGTAACAATTCAGATAAGCTGCAGAGACTTTTGAGTATTATTCCAGGAGAAAGCTGTTGTGCCCATTTTAGTAAATTACAAATCAATGTTTAGTCCTAACTGAAATCAAACAAATGTGTAAAGAGAGCACAAGCCACATGCCACAATGAAGCATGACAACCTATTTCCTGTCCTGTCCTATAATGTATGTGTCCATGTCTTGGCTCTCTAGGTCCAGCCAGATGTTTCAGACCTGGACTACGGCTCGGGTAAAAAGTACCGCGGGAAACTGCTGTATTCTCTGGAGTACAACGCCACACAGTCAGAGGTGATTACAGTCAAAAGCCTGAGCAGAATTCCCTATACAACCAGTCATTCTTACAACACCTTCTGTTTACCACAGCTGATGGTGGGAATCAAACAGGCCGACAGCCTCAAGGCCATGGACCTGGGGGGCAGCTCGGACCCCTACGTCAGAGTCTACGTCTGCCCCGACAAGAACAAGACCTGCGAGACCAAAGTGCTCAAAAACACACTCAAGCCAGTCTTCAACGAGCAGTTCGCCTTCGAGGTGCCACTCCAGTCATGTTTGTTTAGGGTTCTTGTTCCTTTCTTTGGGACAATACTTTGTATATACCCTTGTCAGAACTACATTTAAGTGACAGTCTGCAAGTTTGCAACATGAAGAAAGAGAGAGATTGTTTAAAAGTAAACAACCTCCCCCTCCCCTCATAATTGAACCTCGGCCCCAGAACACAGGAAAGCTTGTCTCATTGGTCCAAATGAGTCCTGCAAGACTCTGATTAGCTGAGATCAACAAAGGGATGGACTTCAGAAAAATGTTATTATTTATAATTACTTACTTTACATAAAAATTCAGGCACAGGCGGTCAATTAGATGCATTCTATTACATTTGTAAGACTTACAAAGAGACCCAGACACTGTTTGTATGTAGCATCTATAGGCCGTGCTAATGGTCACAAAGTAAGCCACATACTTGCTCTCTGAAAGTAACATGGTTTGGGCAATATTGTGGACAAAATAAATAATACAACCAATAGTACATGTAATAGATTGTGTGCAGGACTTTTTAGAATCTGATATAATAATTCTACAATTGAGAGCAGCGGCCAGTAACCCCAGTATCCCTGTTTTTTGATAGAAATTACCAAAAATGAAATCCACAAAATAGTAAGAAATAGTAGTTGGTGGAACCCAACAAAATACAGTTTGAGAACCGCTGGCTTAATTTCTGACAACAATCGCACCTGTGTGATCAAATAAAGCCGCCTCTGTTAAATAGGTGAAAATGCATTTCATATTTAGTTCATTTTTGCTTGTTTAAGTTTCTGTGCTAGCTTTTGTTTTACTGATATACCAAAAGATTTGGTCATTTAAAAGTATAATTTTACCACAGAAACTGGCCTGAAGCTTGTTTGAATCACCATCATGCCATAGTGTCGCATGTACAGTATACAACCCACAATATGTTTTTATTGCGCCAATCAAAGGATCAATGCTCTGACTCTGATGCCATATCTCGCCCTGTCATGTTTTTCTACAGGTCTCTAAGACGTCCCTCCTGGAGTCCACGGTGGTGATGCAGGTTTTTGACTTTAACAGATTTTCCAAACACAACATTATCGGAGAGATCCGACTACAGCTGGAGAACTTTGACTGGAACCACGTCCTCGAGGAGTGGCAGGACCTCAGCGAACCGTCCAAGAGTGAGGTCAGCCACCAGTGTTCCCTACATTTAGAAGAATATAGTGGCTCCAGTCCACTTTATGCCCCTATGATACTGAAAACAAGCAGAATCATGACTAGGTATTAATCAAAAGTACATCAAAGATTTGTTTTCTTTACAACATTAGAAAAAAACCTAAAATTCATTATTGCATAGTCTGAAATTGAATCTGTAAGAAGTAATGCATACCAAATACCTCTGAAAACTATTTGGTGATTTAGATTTGTCCAAAAGAAGCCTTATTGTAGAATGGGGGAGTTCATTGTGTTACTGATAAAATGATGTGCTATCTAAGTTGTAATTGTATATATTTATGAATACAGGACGGGAATCTGGGAGAAATTTGTTTCTCTCTGAGATATGTCCCGACTGCAAACAAACTAACGGTGGTGATCCTAGAAGCTAAAAACCTCAAACCCATGGACATCGGAGGAAGCTCAGGTCAGCAATTTGACACACATTTGAATCAGGATTTATTTATTTTTTCAATGATTTATTTTTAAATTTAACGTTTGAATTCTTCAGATTAAAATAAAAAAATTAAAAAAATCTATCAACAGTGGTGTAATGTAACACACACCTAAAGACTGACATCTAGTGGACTATATGGAGATTGACAGGCTCATAATTGACGAGAGAAATAGTTAATATCAAAACTATATTACTTGTGCCATTAAACTTAAACTTAGGTGCATAGTTTAAACTTTGTGTAGTGAGAGTAAAGCACTTGACTTTTTGCCTATATGACAATAATACAATTAATGTTTGATTTATTGCATTAATTCATTGCAGAAAATATGTTTGTGTTTGTAGATCCTTATGTGAAAGTGCAGCTAACTTTGGACAAGAGGAAATGGAAGAAGCGAAAGACGTCTGTGAAGAAGAAGACTTTGGCTCCATATTACAACGAGTCCTTCACTTTCACAGCGACGTTTGAACAGATCCAGGTATGTAACCATATTGTTACATAACCATCTATGAATAATTATTGTTTTATTTTGAGAAAGCAATGTCAGGACCAGTCGATTTTAGAATTTGCATTTCATTTAGATTGTTGTACAGTGCTTATTGGATATCCTTCCCTTCTTCCTACAGAGGGTAAATCTTGTGATCTCAGTGTGGGACTATGACACGATGTCCCGTAACGACGCCATAGGGAAGATCTATTTGGGCTGTGATGCAGCAGGAAACCAGCTACGGCACTGGGCAGACATGTTATCCAACCCCCGACGGCCGGTCGCTCAGTGGCACAGCCTGCTCTCGGCCCAACAGGTCAACTCCACGCTCAAGCTGAAAAGGAAAATGCCAGTGTCAAACAAACTGCCTTTTAATGGACAGCGCTGAGTGTATATATATATATATATATATACACAGTATATGTATATACTGTTGTAAAGACTACCTTCCCTCTCTTTGTCACCTTTAAAAAATCTATAAAAGATAACTGTCCTCATCCTTCACGGGTGTTCTCCTCTCATCCCGGTCCTCTACCAAAGGCCTGGGAGCTTCAGTGTTCCTAGAACTGCGATGCCTCTGCTATTGTCCGTCTGGGAGTGAGACCCCCGCTGTAAGGACTACTGTCCATCCCTTGGTCACCATCTGACCACACTTTTCAGGTCCGAAGTACATTCAGATTAGAAATGTAACAGTATTCTGCATGATGTATCAAAATCAAGTATGGGAATCATAATGATATTATAAGCACTTAAGAACAATAGGTTGTAATTGATTTTATTTTTTTATGCATATTATATTTACATTTTTTTAAATGCAATGTTTGTATTGGACGCAATTAAGTGTATATTATGACTGAATCACGGTTAAAAATAACTAACTAAGCAAAACAAAGACTAAATAAATCTTTAATTTGCAAAAATATCACTTGAGAAAGCCATGCACCATCAAAATTGTGTGTTTTATTTATCGGTTCTAAAGGGATAAATAGAAGTTGTACTTGTCTCCAACTGGAGTCAACCGCACAGAAGTACAATATTCTGCATGCTGTGTTTCAAAGCAGTAAAATCAGTGTCAAGAAAGAGGCTAATTAAGCTGAGCTCAGCAGGAGTCTGAGCTGCTGGACCAGGACCTCAGAGACTAAACAATCATCATGAAGTCCCAAGGCCCGCACAGATACAAACCAGGAAGTCAACTAATACTAGTTTTGTTTGTCAGCACCCACAGGTAATTGACAAATCAATGTGACACCCACACTCACCCACACGCTACTTCGACTACTATAAACTTCTACTACTATTTAAAAAGAAAACAAATTCAAGCCAACATGAATAAAATGTAATATACTCTATGCTTGTCACTATGGGTGGGAACCTCTGGGTACCTCACAATTTGATACAATATATTGCACCTCTATTTTAAAGAAACATGATTTTTCATCTTTCTTCAACATTGTTACTTTATAAAAAAACGGCATCCCAATATTTATATTTATAATTTACATTTGATTCCATGTGCAGCATTCCCCTTCATCTTAAGTAAATCCCTGGCTTTAGTCACTGGAAATGGGTCTATTGAAACTCACAAGGAGCACAGCAGCCTCATTAATATGCCTGACGTTGTTCGTTAATATCATCAAAAGTATCGATATTGGCATAGAAAGTATCATAACCATATCATGCCGCAAAATATCGCGATCTATCTCGAAATTGATATATTGTCACACCCCTGCTTGTTACTGTCGTACTAGCCAATGCAGGACTGTCATTTTCACAGTAGGTATAACTCAAGAAGGCAGCAGGTGAGTGAGGCTCCAAATGAACGCAATGCTGACGAGTCTCTAAGCTCAAGGAGTCTATTGACACGCAAATATATCAGCCACTGCCACTGCAGCTCACACTTATGACCACAACAGGTCATTTTTACATAAATATTATGTCGCTTGGCCATTTCAGGCAGAAGCAAACCTTTTTGCATATAAATATTTCATTACTACTACATTTTCATAAGATGGATTTGGCATATGTTTTACCGTGAATGCGTCTTCTCCATTTATCCAGGACTTTGATACTTCATGGTTGGAGACTTTCTACACTGTATGTTAAATCACAGCTTTGTTTGAAAAATTCTGGTTAAAATTTGTCCATCTCTATATCGAGAAAGACAATAATCTGACTTAATTTGGTGCATTTTTCTAGGTTTCAGCTTAACACCAATGATTACTACTTTGAAATTCTGTTTTGATTTGTACTCCTTTTTGGCTCATTTGTTCTTCCTGATGCAAACTTGTGCATTTATTTCAGCTTAATATCGACAGATAGGCTTTCCTAGACCTCTCGTCTGGTCTGAATGGTTATTGACAAAGCAATAGCTGGATCCACTCACTTGATTGTGGAGAGCAGTGACATCAGCAGGTCGGTGGGTTACCAGGGAACCAGGAGAGAGGCCTGACCATCCTCCAATTACAAAAGCAGATGAGCTCAAGAGCAGATCAGCCTGCCAATGACTATTGATAGTTCTTCTCACGCACAGCTCCTGATTGCAGATATACACCGAAGCTGATCAAGAAGCACCTGCAACAAGTAAGAAGGACATTTAGAAATATGTTTTCTTCTATTCACAGGTAGCAACAATACCTTTTTGTTACATCATTAAGGTAGTTTGGCTGCCAGTGTAAATCTAATTTGTAAGACTACTCTGAAGGTAGTGTGAAATGCAGCGTATGTGTATAGAACTGCTTTTAACATCCAGTATTGTTTTATGGTAGGCTACCTTTCTGTTGTATAGGGCCTTTTTTGGCTCCAAACTGAGGTGATATGATAGCTACAAGGTCAAATTTGGCACTGATTTAAATATTTGTTTTTGCATAGATATTTAATAATATTCAAATCTGGCAGTAAATTCAAAAACAGCAGAAAGCTTATTTTCTTAACCAGTAACATAAAACATAAATTCAAGTCAAGTTTAAAAGTAACAATAATAGTTAAATTGTAAAGTAGACATTTTTCAAGATTTAAACTGAAGCTATATAATTTTATTACAGATTATTGAAAAAATAATTGAATGCCATTAAATATAATCTTAAGGCCTGAGGTGCATAGTAGTGAAAATATGTACAAGAGCATTATTAAAATAATGTCACTCAAGTAGAACTAAATAGTAGTAGAAATTCATTTTTAAATTAATTAAAAGTAATATTTACTCACGTTAAAAATGAGGTCCGACTGTTTACACAAAGGCTTCAAATAATATTACTCCAAAAGAAGTCAAAAGAACAATAAAACTACTCCAAGAACAAGAAATACAAATGGGTAGTCAACCCTCCAAGTATAAGACTCCATGTGTCAAAAAATCCAAAATAAATGTGCGCTGTGCAACAGAGAATAATACTTTAGCGTGCTTAGAAATGTGTTGATCAGATACAATTTGTCTCAATGAAAATGTGTAGCCCTTTGGGTAGATAATCCCAAAGTATGGACTTGAAGGCAAATTGCTAACAAACGATTGCAAAATGCAAAAATCAAGACATTAAGGACACGTTTTGTTTTTGTTAGCATTATTCAATGGCAATGACTTTAGAAATTGTGTAGTTTCAATAAAATAAACAATTTAAGAATAAGCAGTATGGAGTTTACTTCCCTGTAAGTCAATGCGCAGGGACAAACGGTGCCGCAGATTAGAACCACAGCAAAGCCGCGGTTGCGCTCAAGTGGTCGGGCTCACGGTGGAGAAGATGCCCGGCTGGTGGAGCGGTTTGGGAGCCTGCCATCTCCAAGCACCGCATAAATTATCACATTTTACTTTGGCACAGGGTCTTGATGTCTAGCAGCTGATTACTGTCGGCGTGAAAGAGCAACACATCAGCTTCTCCTTCACGGAGTTGCCAACAAGTAGAGCATAGCTCGCTAACTCTATGGCTATCGTTTAACATTTTACCAATCGGGCAAAGATGTAACTATCGTTACTCTTCATGAACTCCATGGCCATATTTTAGAACCTCTTTCCTATCAGTTTGCATAGAGTGACAACATGACTCAAAAAGTCTGAGCTGACAAAAGGACTAGCTTAGTCAGCTGCACATAGCAGCTAATTTAGCTGCAGATGCTAGGGTCAATGCACGGAGCCTGCAAGATGAGCATCCCATGGAGATGAAGTGCTCCCCGGATTGACAAAGATGAGGAGTCGCCTGAGACAACCTTTTCTGCCTCTGTCAGCAGGAGGCGTACCATGGGAACCGAGGAAGAGTGGAACAAACACAGTGCTCAAAAACTCCTGGATAAAAAGGTCCTGCACAAGCAGAATGGGCGGCTTGGTAAGATAACAATTTCACATTGTATGAATTTTATGCATGCATTTTCTACAAAGAAAGTTATTGTATGCATTGAAATGATTGTATCTTTGCAGGTATAGTAAGAAGCCTGTTTAAAATTCAAAACACACTTCAAATACAGTCCATCACCTGCTCTGACTGTGCAGGTATGTAAGTGGTACATGAAAAATTACTTTTGGATTGTGAGACAGATGTAGCTGTGGTGTCCCTTCTTCCAGGCTCATGTCCTGATTTGATGATGAACAGACACGACCAGATCGATGTCCGTCCCGTCCCGGTGGCCCTCACACCACAGCTGCCGCCCCGGCTGCATCGTCCCCTCTGTGTGTCTGTCTCCTCTGACAGCAGTGGACGATTCAAGGCGCTGGAGACGCAAGAATGGAAGAACAACCTCAAAGCCCAGGTAGAAGAAGATGAAAAAGTTTGCAAATTAATGTACAGTTGCAAAAGGAAGTAATTTGCATCTTTGTGATCATTTCTGATGCCTCACGTTCAAAAATAGGGATGTTCATGAACAATAATTCAACAAATTTTGTTCCCCTGTCCTTAAGCAAATCTCTGCAGTCACCACTTCTATATGTATGATTGTGTAGTGATATAAAAGTAATAATAGCAGACACACCAGTCTTCTCTGGGAGAAAATTACCACTAACAGAACTGGTAATGAAGTAAACAATTGTCAAACTAAGTTTGAAAAGGTGATTAATTGTAATAGGTTGGATTCATTTTCCATTGTCGTAAAAAATTGAAAAAGAATCTGAATATTTTGGGGGGATTCCTAATCCTAATCTTATTAGCGTTATTCTCATTGGCAGTTGCCACTGTTGAACTTGAGTGAGTGAATGAGGTGCCCACTGTCTATGTGTTTCAGATGGAGCAGGCCCACAGTGCAGGGGCGGCGAGCAGCACCGGCTCTCTGGAACGAGCCTCACTGTTCTGCGCCTCAGCTTCCACCACCACGTCCAGCTCGGGCCTGTCTAGTCCAGTCGAGTTCCTCAACAAGAGCAAGTCCTCCAGCCGCTTCTCCCTATTCTCTCCGCCCTGGAACAGCAGCTCAGAATCAGAGTCCAACCCTCCATCGCGCTCTGGCTCCAAAAAGCTGCGCAACTACAGCCGAAGAGCCGCGACCGGTCCAGCTGGAGCCAGGGGGCCAGATGTTCCTGACAATAAACCCAGCGAACACTTCCAATACTCTGAGCCAGTAATCTCCAAAGTAACTGATTATATATTTGTCGGAAATCTAAACGCAGCATACAATGGGCGTACTTTATGTCGCAACAACATTGACAGTATAATAGACATGAGTAACATTCCTGGTGAAGCTGGCCCGAATCTCAATCTTATCCCCTGCACGTGTTCTCGAGGGGCACGCCACAGCTGGTCCCGACTTAAAGTGGACATCAGCGATGTACCGGACGCTCTGGGAGATGGTCCGGCCTTAAAACAACGCTGCTTTGAGGACATCAACGAATGCATCGATGCCTCCACAGAGAAAAAGAAGAGGGTCCTTGTTCACTGTCGGGATGGGTTTTCTCTGGCCCCTACCTGCATCATTCAGTACCTCATGGTGAAGCAAAACATGAGGCTCATCGCAGCATACGAGCTTCTAAGGGCCAAGTATCCAGTGAACATCAGGGAGTGTCATCAAAATGTATTGGTCAGCCTTGAAAAAGCGCTACGGCCAGGAGGAAATATTGATCCCGAATGCTTCAAACAGGCCATCTCCCGCAAAGTGGCATGGACATGACTGTAAAATAATATTAACAATAACATGGTACAGCTGGATTTACTTGTCCCATATCAGTTCAGTGGTCGTATCACTAGATGTATCTCCCTTGTACCTGTAAATGTGAACGGGAAAAAACAGACTTGTATACAGCTTCCTGGTGTAGAGTGATCGTGTTGGCTGTATAATTGATGTCGTGCTTCAGATCTGTGCCATGCTGTCGTCATAGCATTTTACATTACTGCAGTTTGTAAATGGGAAGATCTCAGGAGATTATTGATGTCATTCAGAAACTGCAGGAGATTATTCATCTATAGTTTGTTCTGTTCATAATAATTTGGTGTTAATAGAGTTAAACTTTTATAGTGTACAGAATGGAAGTGGAATGCCCAACCAATGACGTTCTTGGTCTTGTTTGCATCAGCTTTTCTTGGTTCTGAGCCACATGTGATTACTTCAATTATATGATGCACTAAATAATCACATCTAACATGAGTAGGTGCTTCTGCTATGTCACATGCTAAACACATGCTAAGATTTTGTTGGAGATGAAATTTGTTTTATGCGTAATCTTACTTGAAAATGAATATTTTGGTGAAACATGGACATGTATGTTTTATTTTTGTATTTTTAAACTGTTTGCTCTCTTGGCTGTAGTTTAAAATGGCTGCCACATCTCACATGTGGAGCCCTCTATCATCATTGGTGGATATATGAATGAGTGACCCGTCCCTGATGAACTATTGCACATGGACACATTTTGAACCTAACCGTTGTCTTGTGGTTTTCTGTCGCACTGAAGAGAACATGTCATGACCAGATTGTGTCCTCCATGAGGAAGCTTGTCGCCCACTTTTAGTTTAGGTTTAGTTTCTTTTGGTGGTGCTCATGTGAACTGTGTGTGCGCAGTGGAGCTCTCTGGATTGTTAGTATTTCAGGTGTGTCTGTGCCAAATGATTGGCAATTCAGGGTCAACGCTGCAAGAAATGACTTTGCACTAACTGTTTAATTACCACATATATTTTTTGTATTTTGGTCAGCCTTTATTGATTAAATGTCTCATGACCACGTGTATGGGAATGAAATACTGTGGCCAGGGTTCTTAATTTTCCAAGCAGTAAATTTCCATATTTCTTGATCTCAGCTAAATTATATACCATGAAACTTGTAAAAACTTTGGCAAGCTAGGTATTTGGGATATACATGCAGTATAATATAGGGCACAATATCCTTTAGCTATTTACAAGATTAAGGAGTGTAAATGGTGCTGGCTTGAAAAAGTGTTTGCTTGAATTCTTTGAATCTAATATAGGTTTACGTTATGCCATTTAACTTCCTACTAAAGACATCCGCACACAACACTAAATAGTGGACATTGGTATAGTTTACATACATTTATAATAGTTTGTGGAGTAACGGTCTAAGGAATCCAGATGTGTATTTTTTAATGGGCAGCCTTAGTAAAAAATCTATATATTTTGTAAGAAGGTGCATCAATCCCCGAGCACAGTAAATATCGATGTGGTTGGAGTTGAAGCTAAAAGTATGGTGCCTTTGTTTGGAGTCGTTTTGTGACCGTACGGTGACAATTGCACACTTTGTATATGGGAATTCAGACTTTGTTGGTATGTTGTAACATTATTTTTGGATGTTTATTTTGGACAGAAAACTATTGAATCATGAGAATTGTGCAAAGTGGTCCTAACTTATCTAGTTTCTGATAGTGTGTACAGTACAGTTGATGATACTAGTATTTGCATACGTTTTATTTTTCATTATAAATGTTTTGGTGAAGAATACCTCCACCGCTCTAACCATATTGGACTAAATGTTTCCTTTTTTTTTTTACTTGTTCTCAGGTGATTTCTCAGTGGCTCCGAATGTTCTCAGTGAATATGATGTTCCGATTTGTGAAGCAATGTATTTATCATGTTTCTTAAATCAGATATATTTGTACTGTTCACCGAGTAAAGAGAAAAGTCACAAACCTTGTCTGTCCTATCAGTAAAATAATGGTATTGTTGATACGAGTTATTAACTCTTTGTGGTCAATTAATATGAAAGTATGAGCTTCACTAGTTCACTTCAACATGACGATTACATTAACATTCATTCAGCAAATGTGGTCTACTCTTCAGGGATATGGACTGAGGTTCTCCGATGATCAGAATGCTTTACAGTTAATTGTGCTGTGCAATATCACTGTCTTTTTCACACATTGACCACTTTTTAAATAGCAACATATTCCTGACCTACCAGAGACTCCCCCATTTTAGATAAACAGTTGAATATGAAACTTAAAACAAGCATGTCTCAAGTGAATACATGAGATAAACTTGCCATGGATGATTATATTTGAGTTTTCAAAGTCTGGATTGTTTAGAGGACAATATATTGCCTCTCAAAATATTGCGATAAATGATATTATCGACTATAACGTTCCTAACGAAGACATACTCATGGAGTTTCCTGTCCGTTTCTTGCGTAAATCTGTGTGGGGAGTCATAGTAATGGTGCAGTACATGAGCTAACAGCTGGAGACACTACTGCACACAGCTCAACAAGAGAAGCAGACAGAACTACAAAACTTGTAAGAAGTGATTTGAACTATTTACAGACAAACCATCACTGTTTTACCTAATTTTCTTGAATATTCTTCAGTAACTGTAGTGTATAAAACATTGCGGGTGGCGCCATATTGTTTTGGCCTGGTCCTGTTTTGATTATTTGGGAAGGCTCTCTGCGGTTGTTGGCCTGAAAACCGAAATGTTCCCTCTTCGGAGCTGTGGAGTGCGGCTTTTTATCAGCTCTACTTTCTGCACCATTGCCAGCAGTGCACACCTCCTTGTTTACAGCCCGCCTCTGAAAGTTTCATGGGTGCAAAGTGGTTTGCTGCTAACATACTGTACTTCTTGTCAAATACAGAATTGTGGTGAAATACAGCCAACATAAGTGAAGCCTGCAATGTGTGCTTATCATGTAATTAAAGCATGCACGCTGCAGGAACTTATCAAATTTATCAAGTAAAATTTTTTTATCATGCCTATTTTTATCGAACGATAAGTCGATGTAATTATCATAGCAGGTCTAGCAGTACTTCTCAACTGGTATGACGTCATATCTCATTGGTCAGGACCCACCATCAATTTAGAAAGACAAGCCCAAAATTTAGGAAGACGGCCCAAATAATAAAGTTGTTATACTGAGTTTTCCACAAATGATTGTTGAAGAAGCATTAGATAATCCTATAAAACTGAAATCATGTTTAAAAGAAGTAAGTAAGACTGTAAGACTGTCGAAATGGTTCCATGACCCACTTTTTTCTGTCAAGCTCCTTCAGGCTTATGTGTTCAATGTTAATCCAGTTGGTTGTCAACTCCTCTTGGAAGGAGGAACAGTTAGAACAACCATAGACCAACCTAGTTCTGTTTTACCCTAAGGCAGTTTAAAGACCAACTCACCCCCTGTTTCAAAGTTTACTCCGCCCATCCACCAAATTCAAAAACTGCTGTGAAAGGGGCGTGGCTGTAGGCTTCTGCGGGGGCGGAGCCGTTTTTATCAGTCACATCAGTTCTGTGTCGTCACATCGCCGGTTGAACCAATAAGGTGACAGACTCTAAAAGTCAAATCCCATATAATTTTACCCTCAAGAGAGCGCCACACAGACGGTTTTAAGCACAAAAGTTAGATTTCTACAAATGTGCACTAAAATGTCAAAGTAATAATGGAGACATGGAGGCAACACTATTAGACACCCATTTATACAGTTAATCAGCAAAAAAAAGTTGATTTGGTGTTTAGTTGTTCTTTAACCATTGTCCTGAGCTGGAGAGTAGGGCTGCAAGATTAATCGATATCCAATCGACATTGCAATTTTAAATACTGCAATTATCTAACCCCAAAAGCTGAGGGTTTTTTCTGCCTTGCATCTCCAGTGTTTCATGAAGCTATGATATGTAGTAAATTAGTGCTACTGCAATGTGTAAAAGCAGTTTTAGAAGTATATTTTACTGACAATACTAGGGCTGTGACAATAAATAATAATATTGGTAACCGCGATTCATAATTCTTTTCATAACTCAAGAAGACAGTTGAACAAGAAGACAGATAATTACTGTGATAATATTGTGAATCATAGAAAATGGGTCCAAGGAAATTGTGAGACAAAATTTCCATATGATCCCATGCTTAAAGGGACTCAACGGAGTTTGATCATTTTCATACTCATGACTGCCACCTCTGGCCGTCCGCGTAACTGCAGTCTCCATGTTAAGCTGGTGAATGACTGCTGCCTCGGCCCGAACACGCAACTTTAGAGTGACGGTGCAGGCTTATAGCGGCATTTGAGTAGGATAGGTGTGGGCTCACAGTACAGTGCGGGACATTGCTGGAGCATGTAGGGGGTGGAAAATATATTATTTTTTAAATTTTAACTTCCGTAGAGTCCCTTTAAGACAATAATGAATTGCATAAAAAGCAATACAAAAATTGCGATTTCTGTCAATTAGGCTTTTTGTCAAAATCGTGCAGCCGTACTGGAGAGACTCCCGGGATAATTTGTCTAATTAGCATTACCACAATTACATGCAATGCTTTGATATTTAATACTAAACTGAATCAATAATCAAATCAAATTGTATGTGTGGAAGTCCCTCTTTGCCCCGTCTTGTTTTTCATGTTGGCCGTCTTCTGTTAGCAGCTTCTTAATAGTCTGCTTTTAGCTTCTTAAATGACTGTTTAGAGAACCCAGTCATCCCTTCCACCTGCTGCCCTTTTGACTTTCATCACCACACTTTTGCTGCGTCTTACTCACTGGGAAACCTCTTCACTACATTTGGACTTCTATATGCTATACTATGCTTACTATAAACAATACTTTTAAGATTTGTATCAATTTGCTGATGTATTTTCTTTCTAAATACTAAGCCTGTTTATTTCTTTTTAGGGGCGACTCATGGGATTTGCACAATTAGCTGTACTGTTGTGGGGGGGAAGGGTTTTATAATAGACACGTAGGGAGGAGATTATGGGGTGGGTGTGGGGTCAGATCTAAAATTTCAGATGCTGCTCTGCCCATTGGTCTGGGAGAAAATGAACTTCCATAAAGAGAAAGATGGGGTTCCCTTTGCCTTTAGGGAATGCCATATATACCAGGTTATCCGGCCAAAAGAAAGGCCTTCCCAAGTCGAGTCTCGGTTTCCATCTGTGAAGGTAAGACGCCTATTTGTTTGAGTTACATTTGGCACAGCACAATGAAATGGTGATGAAAATGCATTATTGATTTCACTTTCCATCTCTAAAATATATCTGAAGTGAATTGGGAGCTATGTGAAGCTTGTTGGGATGGGCTGTGTTGGTGTGTTAAGTTGTAAATTGATAGCCCCAGGGTTTAGCGCTCTGTCATCACTGTTTGTTTGGAGTGATTAACTGTCACCGACCTGAAGGTTCACGAGACTTTGTGCAAGGATTTCAAAAGTGCTGTGCGTTTCTGATCGTTGCAATGGCAGAATGAGCTCTGAATGGTAAAAGTTAATTGTGTCAATAGTTGAAGAGGTGTTGTCTCTTATTTGTTTACCAAGGGCTTGGAATTTTGTCACCATGAAGTAGGGATTTTCCCAATACCTACATAAATACATAGTGTGGTGATTAGGTCCTTGTAATTATGTTATGGGTTAAATAAATCAAGAATTCTTTCTTGCAATTTGCTAAATGTTATATTTATAAAACACTGCATTTTTACAAACAAAATAATAATTATAATACTTCTTAGTGTTCAGATTTTTTTTAAATAGATTTTTGTACCACTGATCTTCTTATTTAGGAGGCAGGTCTAATTTCATTCATCATAACAAATTGTGTGTAGGTAGACTTGCTATTAAGTGGAGACATTTATTCTATAGGAATGATTTTCTTCTTTGATGGCACATATCCTGACCATTTGCACCCCCTGTGTGATGAAGAGCTGTTGTAACAAGTAAATTTCTCCATTGTGAGATCAATAGTCTCATCTTATCTTAGACAAAAGATTGTCTTATCTTAACATACCGTATGTTATCTTAGTGCTTTTTTACAACATTTCCAGTGTTGAATGAAAAATAGCCTTCTGGATAATTCTATCCAGAACCACGGTCTAAAAATGTGTTTGCACTGTCCCCTTTCAAACAAACTAATCTAATATAAGTGTTTTCTGTGCCTTGAGCGGAGCAACATATGTCCAAGGATGATTATGATTGTTGGATTACCAATGTTTTGCCGCTACAAATGTCATGTTTCATTTAAACGTTTAAGGAAATGGCCTGGGTTGTTTAGATTGTTCAAGAGTCTCTATTTTTAAACTCCAACTCGCATCCGTGTCACATCCAAGATGCTTGGACTAACAGAGGAGCTATCAAGTGTTTGGGATAATCTCTGAGAAGACAGACCTTTCATTACAATGATTCCCCAGTGGAACAACTGGACTCCCTCTGTGTGTCCCAATATAGACAAGGCTCTTTCCTCAAGGCGGATTTGATAAAACTTCAGTCGGTATTGTGTTACATTTAAGATGGAAAAGATAAGCAGAGGTATTCTTGTCCAGTTCATATTCAAACTAATGCAACCCTTTGCACTCAGTATTATGTGGGGATAGACACCTAAGATAATAATAATATATTGAATGACTAAAACAATTAAGGCAGCAGGATAGCAAAAGAGGAGTTATTCCTGGAACTCAAAACGTCCAAATCCTGTTTTTCCAGTCTGTGTCCAACTTGACAATTTTTGTTTTGTTATTATTATTATTATTTTTAATAATAATAATAATAATAATAATAATAATACTATTGAAGGCTCAGATTTTCTGGATTTTCTTTTACAGAGTGAAGTGTAAGAAACTGCCAAAATGTCAGAGTGAGTAAAACGCATTTTACTTTGACAATATATACTGTAACAATGTGTTAATAAGATGTATATTTCACATTAATAAATACTGTTGAATTGTCTTGCAAATGCGTTATTGTTTTATAAATGACTTTTGTAAAAATGCAACTTCAGAAAGAAGATGTCCTCGAGTCGGAAACATCACTTGAAGGTTGGTCATTTTTAAGACTTTTATGGACATATGCATGTGTTGATAGTTGAGCAACTTGTTTGGGTTTCCCCTGGCAGAGCTTGATGCTGTCCATTGCCAAAGGCCTGTTGGAGGAGGAGGAGAGAGAGCGGGAGGAGGAAAGGCTCCGGTACATGGATGAAAGCTGCCCCCCTCTGTCCCTGCCCCGCACGATGCAGGAGCTACAAGTATGAACCCACACATACAACACAGCCAGCAGTGAACAGGTGGATGGACAGGTGCTAAGCAGCGCCCTCCAGGGGTCAAAACAAAAGTATTTTTGCAATTTTTATTTTTGAGAAATAACACAATCAAATGGATGGCCGTTTGGAGATATTTATACAGTCTATTGAGGACATGCAAGGGATAAGGTAAAGACTAATATGTGCACAACTCTGACCCACAAACTCTTGTCTCTGCACTTGGCACACATTCACCTGTGTAATTGCAGCTGCTCAGACCCGTGCGCTGTGTGATTATAAATTCCCCCATAACAGCCAGATCTGAGAACTCCATGTGCCTTGAATGCCTTCTGCGCTGCAAATGCATTCAGTTAAGATTCTTTGATCTTACAGGTCTCTACCTTTTCACTAATCGCACTGGGGCAACCCATTTTTTGAATATACAACTTTGGTTGCTCAAAAACTGACAGTCCCGAGAGCTTTGAGTGCACTAAGAGACTGGCCATTACAGTAGAAGCCACACTGAGGGCAGTTTACACGATAGATTACAGTAAGAAGCTGCAATACTTTTGGTTTGTTTAGCTCTGAAAAGTCTCAATATTGTGTTATTAAATGTATTGCAATATTTAGCAAACTATTTATATTTTTGTTTTGTACCACAGCAGGCTCCATAGAAAATAAATATAAATAATCATTTTTGAAAGTGTATTGAAATAGATTAGCAAATGTGACCTTCCTTGATTTCGTGGTCTGATAAAATTGAATGTAATATGAAATCATCTTTAGAGCATTCAGTTTGATGTCAATAATTACGCATGCGACACCAAGCCGATGGATGACAAGAAAGCTTATGTTAACACTGCATTTAAATTGAGCCAAGATCAGATTTGATGCCATCAGATGTGCCATATCACTCAACACAGGCCCAAACAAAAGAATTACGCTAGGCCCACAACTCCCTGTATTGTGCACGGGACGAGCTTTTGACTTTAATGTTGGATAGTAATCTTTTTGATACTGCTTCAGTCGTGTGTGTGCTGGCATTTATTGCATGCTTAATTTCACATACCTCTGGCTGTGGATTTGCTCCGGTGGTTGGATAGACCGTGGCTGGTATTCCAGGGTCACTGGGCAGGAGCCAGGACTGAGAGAGCATATGCACAGGACACCCCTCCAATGTGAAAACAGGAAACAGATCATTTAGCATTTCGCCACTCCAAGATCTTCCTCACTCTATAAGTTGTAGTCATTAATGATCCAAAAGTAACAATTATATTAGCTAACAACTTTTCTTTCTTTCCAGGAAATGTACAAAGAGATCCACCGCAAAATAGATGTGACTGATGAGGAGCGATACGACCTGGAGCATAAAGTCAACAAGACCAACAAAGAAGTAAAAAAACTCTGCATCTTTATCAAATCCACCAAAAATGAAAATTAAGACCTACTTACAACCTATTTATACAGTCTTTATTAAGGTCTTAAATAATCAAATAAAATAACAAACACATAGTAGGCTAAATATGCATAATCTGAGCATTTGAAACCTATTCTATAAACTGAATAATGATAGAAGAAAGCACTGTACCATAAAAAGTATGATTATATTTAAGGATATAAGCCATATCCTTTTTGTTACTAGAGTGTATTTAGCAGTAGTATGTGTGCAAGGGGGTATCGGAGGGGGTTCTTGCCCAAAAACCTTTGAACAATACACATGATTTGGTGCATCCTGGTGTATTTTAGATGCTGGGAAAGGGGAAAAACTATTAAACCTAAAAAACTATTAAACCCTGACAATCAGTGCCCTGTCTTCAGATCGATGACCTGAAGATCAAAGTGCAGGACCTGATGGGCAAATTTAAGAAGCCTGTCTTGAAGAAAGTGCGGATGTCCGCTGACGCCATGTTGAAAGCTCTGCTGGGCTCCAAACACACGGTCAACCTGGACCTCAGAGCTAACCTCAAACAGGTCAAGAAAGAGGTCAAAGATGAGGCGAGTAAACATTTATCATCAGTCTCTACATCTGTGGTTCTCAACTGGTGGGTCGTGGAACTATTTCTAGCTGGTGGTGAGGAATTCCCAATGACTTTTTTTTATTCTTTTATTTTTATATACAGTAGCTTCTGAAAAAGTAGAAACACATTACATATTAAAATTACTGGTAATTAGTGGTTTTGATCCTAACTCCATCTTTCAATTCTTTAATCAAATATAATCTTTGAGCAAATTCAGTACTTTGCATGATACTTAAACGGCAGTGTTTTATGGGCTGGAATGAATATTTTTTTATTCAGGTCGCGATGCCACACCAGTTGAGAACCACTGCCCTACATTATTAACTTAGATCATTCCATAAAACCTGAGAATACTATATCATGTGGTGTACTACTTTTCTAAGCTGAATCTGGTTCTGGCTTTGACCTTTCAGGAAAAGGAGCTGCGGGACGTTGGCGACTGGCGTAAAAACATTGAAGACAAGTCTGGCATGGACGGAAGGAAGAAGATGTTTGAGGCCGAGGCTTAAATTACAGTCTTACTTTATCCAACATAATATTATTCCTGCTGGTCCTTACCCACCGTCTTAATGTCTTGTTTACCACATATACTGTATGTATGACGCTGAAAGAAAGAAGAGGTCAAGTGTAACATGCTAAACTCAATAAAGTAAATGCTTGGACTTTTTTGTTTTTTTTAGGTGGTCTTTTCCCCCTCATAGTAGTTGTATAGCAAAACAGGGCGTGTATCTGTGACAAAAAAAACAAATTAAGAAAAAGATAATAATCAACTTACTCTTTGACAATGATAGATTTTTGTTTTTGTATAGTTTTGGCACTTAATATCTTCATTTTAATGTCAAAGTAAAAAAGAAAATACGCCAATCTCACCATTTACAATGTTTATTTTATGATGTGTTGTCAAGTCACACGTCAAAACTTTATCAGGAAATCCCTATAACAAAGCTCAGCTGTGTTTCCCACATGTATCCATTCACAAATACTATTTGGCCCACGACCACGGCGTTATCGAAATATGGTTGTTTCCGTGACAATATACGGTTAAATTGTAAAGTCTCTTTTCTCGAAATGAGGTTTTTATTACGGCAGCCAACAACATTTTGAAGGTTTTTTTCCAGATGGTTTTTCAATACTTATTATCTAGCCAGATTAATTTAGTTTTGAACTCCATAAAACAAGGTAAAATTTAAATTTTTACAGATTTATTCACTGACAACTAGCTTATTAAAAAACAAAATAAGATCCAAAATGTCCTCTGAAAAATTCTTTGCAACTAATCTATCAACAAAAATAAAACGATTAATTCAAACCTGACTCTATCCGTTATTTAGATTTCATTGTAGAAAATATTGTCAATTTTTGGCCATTTTTCCTTATTTTTACATGAAAAAAGTATCTCTAATTATTTCCCCCCCATCCATCTGCAGTGTCAAGCCATAAAAAAGGGTTGCTCAAATTAAAATCTATAAGGAAAGGATACAAAAACATTAAGAAAAATGTATGTTGAACCAAAGTCTCTGAGAGTGTTTTGCACAGACACAAAGGATCAGATCAGGTCACATCTCTGCATCATTGATGTAAAATTAAAAACCAGTGGACCTTGTCCAGGTTTTGAGGCAGTGTCCGTTTTATTATGCGCAAAGCCTCTACTGGTGTCAAAGCGATGGAGCGGATTGGCAAGATGGACCATCTTAAACACCTCCTCAAGAAAGATGCAGGTGGGGCTACAAGATATATGATGCTCAATAAGCGAATGAATTATGTCTTGCAATTTGAATGTGTTTTTTACTCCAGCAGGTTAAAAAGAGAGTTGTAAATGCAGAAACTCCAGGCACAACCCTCCCAGGCCGTGGTAAGTCACAAAAATAATGCAAAAATAGAGCACTGGTACCACTTTGATTACTTAAGTTGGTCATAAAAGTAGCCAACAACACATCACATGAGTAAGTGTATTACCCACTAATGTGTTAAAGATGTTAGTAGGAGTTTTAATTTCACTGTGCAAACTAACGCTCCTATCAACGCTCTTTATTTCCACCTCCATTATTTTCCAGGTAATTTCCAGGACATTTTTAAGTGCAAACACACATAATGGCATTGTGATTAACAGATCATTTATCAATAATGTAAACTATCAAAAATGATCAAAACTAGAACTCATTTTGAGGCCCACTAATAATGGAGCCACTGGTCTAAAACTGGGATGGAAACAGAAAAACCCAGGCACTCTTCCTGCATCAACATCCTACATTTACATTCGATCTAAAAAAAATGAATAATGAAAAAGTCTTTTAATACATTGGCTGCTGGGTGTTTGGCCAACAAACCGCCTTCTTCCTAATCTAAAATTGCTGTGTCTGTTGTAAGAAGGTCTACTGTTTCAGCCTGTTGTTTGCATTGCAGGCATGTAGCTGACAGTAATCCAGAGCGGCTGCCTGCTACAATTCACGGTGAGCTCCCCAAGTTTTCACACTATGATTCACATGCCTGTTGTAGCGCTTAAAATCAGTAGGAAAGCTAATTGACCCTAGTGGCATGTCCATAGATGAAGAAATCCGATGTCCTATCATTTCTCATCGCCAAAAGCTTGTCCAGAAAAAGAAGCCCAGGCACTCTGACCGAAATACATCATGCGCGCTGTGCTTTTGGGTCCATTGTGCCCGATGGATGACAGGAGATAATACAAATGACAATCTTAAAGGGTGGGTTATTTATAATGAGGCGGGCCGAGGAAGGGGACAGATGACACTGTACTGTATTTCATGACCTTGCCAGCCCATTGGTTTGACCACTAATCCACTTCCATAAAGAGAAAGAAGAGGATTTAGAGGGCTATCACAGATTGCAATATATACCTTCTGAACTCCGGCAGAGCTTCGGGACTGGTCTGTGTCACTGGACTGTAGCGAGCCGAAACTCTTCTCGGACAAGGTTGGTGTGGATCTGCTTGACAGAGTAGACAGAGGAAGCCGTTATTTAGGGAATTTGGTTTGGAATTCAATTTGAATGTTTTATATTGATTTGTTTTTGCATGTGAACTTAATTTTTTAACTTTTGCTTCCAGCTAATATGCACTTCTATTGTTATTCCATACTACTTAGCTTTAAATTTGATTCCAGTCTTAACAGGTCGCTAACACAATATTGACATAGTTATCTTCCAACACGTCTTAATGACCTGGAGATCATTTTATTGCGATACTTGGTTCATATGTTTGTCGATGTCCGATTGCGAGCGCTATCATTAGAGGACTGGTGTTAACAATCAGGAATTTCAAGATTTTATTGTTTGTGTCTAATTGGAAGATTCTTTCCACACACTTTGCCTCAGATTACTTACAACGTTTTAAAATACAATCATTCATGATAAAAATGTTCCAGTTGTCTTGAGCTTTTAGCATCCATTGTTCTGGGGAATTACTTTGTGAAGGCTACGGGACTAGTTCTCCATCTCAGTATAGCATACATCCCGGGTGGCGCAGAGTTGATGTATGGCGTGGCGAAGTGGCTTGCTGAAAGGCAACACCACTACAAGGCATGAAGTCGAAAAGCGATCTGTCGGTGTTTATCCTGCTGTCAGCGCCCCGCCGTTTCACAGGAAAGTCTGCTCTAATCTGCGGCCAAGCCCTGCCGTCCTCGGACTGTCTTCACTGTAATCCCGCCACTTCCCGCGGAAAAACTTCAAAAGTCACAACAGCTACTCGCTCTGAACGTCACCTTGTTTAGACTTGTTGACGGGAGTATGATAAATATAACTTTGGCAACAATCGCCAAACAATAAAACATACACTAATGCCAGTTCATAACCGTATAGATCTACTTATTAGTACTTATTTTGGCAAATTTTTAGCTTTATTTTACAGTTACCTTTCAAACTTCCACATTTAAGGGGGATTGAGTTAGTGACATTGTTCAACAGTTCATAAATTGTTCACAAAATATAGGTAACAAAGTAACCTTCACGATTTACTCATAAAGTGCAGAGATAAGTTGCAGTATTTCATGTTTTAGTGACTTATTCTTCATGGGATTTTTGTGGTTGTGTGTTTTAAAACAATAGGCCAGTTTCTACCTAAACAATGACATGCTTAAGTTTAATCATTATGTTATATAAAGTTTTTTTTTAAACAAATATCTAAGCAGAAGACAATGTCCAGTATTCTCATTGGCACTCCCGTTATAGCCCAATAAGACAGACACTATTTTAGCAAATGAATTTGAAATGGTTATTCTCCACCTCCAAGTGTGAGGCCGACAATGTGGACGTGCATCTGAGGTCAGGTTATTTCGGTGCCATGCTCTAATGTCTTAGCTGTCCGAGGGATGTTCCAGCGTGTTGGGTTACTGAAGACCCTCCTAATCCTAAACCCTCCCTCAGGAGACAATCGCTCATGACACACGCCACACGTTCACTTAAGACAAAATTTAGGACCGAATTTAACCCCACGCAGATAGGATCGCTTCTCCACAGCAACACGGTGTCAAGTCCTGAGAGTTCTTTAGTGTCTGAAAATACATTGTCATCCCCCGGAGATACCCCTGGCCTTTTATTAGTTCAGAGTTGACAGTTGCCATTTGTTCCCCGGGGCAGCTCTGTGTTTTGGGATGCCTGCGGTGGCTGTCTGTTCAGTGGCTGATGTCTTTTCTTTTCAAGACGAGCCCGCTGTCATTTTTTCCCGTATAATGAAGACGCGAGCAACAGCTGTGGGCACAGGAATAGATGGATAATCCGTAGGTCCGTCACAGCTCCTAAACATTGCAAACAACTCCAGTAGTGTCTGCAGCCTTACCTCCACAAGTCCTCAAGGCTAGAGCCGCACAGAGAGATATTTTTACGATCAATCTGTCAGTGATAAGAGTCGGCTATTCTAACAGAGCCAAGTCCCTTTCCAGTCTTTCCACTTGATATAGTATTTACAGACTTCTGTAAAAGACAAAATTAGACAGCGTACTGTCATCAGTATTGTTCCACTGAGAGTTATAAAGAGATGAGCAATAACTGAAGAATGCATTGCCAATAATAAGAAATAATAAGAAAAAACAATGAACTCTTCTTGCAACAAAATTATATATTTATATATGTGGAGTAAATTAACACCCATGCAATGTATTTAAAGATCATAAATGATAAATACATGTGTTTAAACAGAAAATATGATGCAGGATGAGTCTTGTTTTTGTCTTTTTTTTTGGTCCCTAAAAACCAAAGAGCACTTTCACAACAGAGAGCTTGGGGGTAAATTAAATTCCAAAAAAGGTGAGACCAGTGTTTTAAATTGTATAAGCACAATGAAATACTAAGCTGAAGTTAATCATAAAATACTGTATGTCTGACTGTACCTGAAGACTGCAGAGTCACAACAAAATATCATTTAGGTGGCCTTTTTTTTAAATTGAAGATGTTTAACCACTCATCCAAGAGGCCATCCCAAAAATGACATCTCAAGGAGTGACTTTTTGTTTTTTACAAAATATAGATTTTTATCATAACACATAATACCCCAACTTAATATGGAAACGCTTATTTTAGACTAGCTATTGCTATCCTTATTGTTTACAACTATTAGTTGCCATTATTGCAATTGCTCTGTCAAACAAGATTATGCACAGCCACAGCACAGTCTTTGCCAGGAATAATCCTACAGTACAGTACACAATACATATTTTATCCCACCCTTATGTTTACGGACCCTAGAGACATCTTTGGCTGTTAGGATCATTCACAGCTACATAGCCAGCCACAGTTGCCAGTGATATTTAAGCCTATTACTAAAATGAAAACAAAATACTCAATAAAAGCTTGGACCATGGAAGATGTCGGACCAGATTGATACTTGGAAATGTAGCTTTGTGAAATCAAAACAAATATTATTGAAACACTATGTTTCCCTTTCCCAGTAGCACAGTTATGTAACATTGTTATTTAGCTTCTTTAGGTGTGTGCTTTTGAAACATGCAGATGCCTGCCAGGCTGGTCTTAAGTTGGTATTAGAGGATATTGATGCGGATATTCGAACAACGGCTTTGTTTCTGACACGTTTGCTCAAGACCTAAAGATACATTTTGACCTGTAGCTGACTCGCTCTGATCTGTGAATTTTCTATGAGTCACGCTCTGTGGATTGGGAATAACTGGGCCAAATTTACTGACAGTGCCTTCAGTAGTGGTTCCTGTCCGGATCACAATGCTGAACCCTCATAGACACAGCTATGCTACTGGTGCCACCAAAAATAGCTGTATGGTCCTGCCAGGCATTAACACCAACCGGCTTACAAAGATCAGTTCCATGAAATTTCCTGGAATTAGCCAGATGATAGCGTTAACACTGTTTGTGCCTGGCATGTCAGGAGAATCCATTCAACAGCTCACATTAGGAAGGTTGTCAGCCACATTTGACATTGTTTTGATTGAGATAAAAGCGGACTTTATGAGGGTGACAGGATTGATTCATGCCCAGTGTTTCTGTGGCAAAGGCAGAGACCGTTTATAAACTCCAGATAATATAGTAGCTGGGTTATTTATTGGCATAGATTTGGTTAAATTAAAGTGCATATGACAGGCTTTTATGTTTCTCATTAGTTAGTACTTTACTTGATAACACCTGTGGATGCATAATACACCCTCACATAGTTTTACACCAGTGAAGGTGGAATTTGAATTTATGAAAAAGTTGAAAAATTTTGCAATTTTTATCTTCCAAACCCTTAGGAAGTGTGAAAGTTCCATATTCCAAGGAAAGACCTGGGACTCACACATGCCCCATTTATGGAAAGTCTACCTCTTAGTACGTCACATCCAGGGCCCATTTCCAGTAAGGAAATTTAAATAATATACGTCACAAATAATGTCTGACCAGTGGAAAAATGAAAATGGGCAGCTACAGTAACAGTAAATACAGTTTTTTTTAGGCTGCATAGTGCAAATTAAAGCATGGTTCACTCGCTCATTACAACCACTTCACTTAAGATCAGGGTGGCCCAAAGTTTTTTCCATGAAGGGCCAAAATAGGCTATGGAGGGCTAAAATTGCGGACAAAGGGCCAAATGCAATACTGTTTTACATGTAGAAAGATCAAATGCAAACAGATCTATGATATCCTTTCATTACTGTGCTGTGAAGTAGGACATGCTGTTGTGATGTCCTTTGTAACTATTGACAGTCTATTCAGTCACAAATTAATCAAGTTAGATATTTCTTACAAACGTAAGCACCATCTCGAGGGCCAAATTAAACCCCTTGGAGGGCCGAATTTGCCCCGCGGGTCCCACTTTGGGCACTCCTGCTTTACATGGACCAGTGTGGTGGATAAATGTTTGCAATGTGTCTTGAACATTGCTTCTCACTGCAAATGCAAATTAAAGTGCATATGACAGACTTTCTTTTCTGAATTATTCCCGGTACTCATTATTTATTTTGATGGGATAATGAGTCATAGTTCACAACAGTGGAGTGGCATTTTTTATGCTCTATCAGGACAGTAATTACATCGGAAGAGATGAAGTTCCAAGGAAAGACTTGCTCCTTGCATATTGCTGCAGAAAATAGTTGTCAACAGTTATGGAAAATCTACTTCTTCATATCCCAATAAAGAAGGACGGAAGGAATCCTATATATAATGGTGTTAACTGTGGTGGGGTAACAAGTTTGTCTAACCTGTCATATATCAGAATCAGATTTAAATGGCATTGAAAGAAATACTATATTTGTTGTATAGTCCAATTAAATTGTATTTGTATTTCACAGTAAAGTGCAAAAGCTGGGCCTAACTGTATGGCATTTTGTCTTTTAGATCTCACTATCCTGCCCCCAAGATGGCTACCGAGTGAGTATTCCTTTAATTTATCTGCAAAATGTGTACACCATTGCTATGTTAAATGTCACTTGCCGTGTAGTAGTAGTAGTAAACAAGTTATTCAGAGTTAAATATGAATGACTGTGTTTATGATTGCAGGAAAAGACTGTCAGCAAGGCGCAAACACACTCTTAAGGTAACATTAGACACAAGACTCCGTAAAGTGCGCTATCTATGTCATACTTACTTCTTCATGGTGGCTCATTTCCAGA
>OMNZ01033063.1:0-15963 GCA_900303255.1 Lesueurigobius sanzi | reverse complement strand
AATCTTACTTGACAAGTCAAAATTACTAAGAATAACATCACAAATATTCTGAATTCAAGCTAATTTTTACTTATGAAGATATCAATTGTTGCAGTGCAGTATATATTTGGTCATAAAATACAGTTTTTCCCCCCAAAAAATTTTTTTTGTGAACACATTTTTTAAAACAGACTAAAATAAACAAGGATTGTCTCTAAAAGTGGCATGTCCCCAAAAATGGGGACGTTAGGGCTTAAGAGGTTAAGTACATTGTTGTTTATTTTTATGAATTGGGGATGGTGTGCATTATTCTGCAGGTGCCACTGCCTCTTCCATTAGTACTTGTCAGTTGATGGTAAATAAATCTAGTTAGTGATTCACAATATCTCTGTGGGTAAAAGTTTGCATTTGGTGGTGCCAGCTCCACTGCAGCACATATTCTTTGTCATCTGCACAATGGATATAAATATAGCTCTGTGACCCGAGGCTCTGGAGTACAGCAGCCCCATAAACGCATCAGTGCTACATGACTTCCACATACAAGAGCCTGGCTTTGCAGTGGCCGAGCCCACAGTCAGAAGCTATATGTCGGCGGTGCTGCCTTACAGAGAGTGTATAAAATGCTATCCAAGCTATACTTATAATTAACAATAAAACCAAACTCTTCAAAGGCTTCGGACATGCCGGCTGACAGGTTGAGCGAGTTCACACAGCAGGCAGTGGAACAGAGGGCGTCTTGTTCTCTCTCACTTACAGCAAGCGTTCCAGATCCTAAACACGCAGGCACACAATGAGAACATCAATATATCCCGCGACTACAGTGACTTTGTCTGCAGCAGGCTCACCACAAGCCCAGCCCGCTCCCAGACGCTCCCATATGGGCTCATTAGGGGCCAGTCTATCGCCACCTGTGCGCTCAATGGCCCAACGGAGCGGCTTTGACACTGACAATGGACAGGAGCTGCGCTGGGAATACACACACACACAGGTGCAGCCTATCACCTACACATACTGCAGCAAATAGACACACACACACAAGCTAAATGGGCAGGTTCAACTGAGGGAGTTAGACAATGTGCCGCGGCTTCAGGCTGAAAGTGCAGTGGAAAAAAAGTGAGTCTAGCAGCTCAGTAAAGTGGATGTTTGTGCTTGAAAGGACACAGTCGATGCAAATAAATAAGTGTAACAGTTATGTCAGCAGGGTATGTGCAGCCTGGTCTCAATGTGCTCAGACCATAGTATTAGGGATGGTCCGATATTCAAATTTTCTGCCGACATCGATATCCGATATTTGCCTCGCTGCTGTGGCCGATATCCGATATTTTCCGATATTAATATCAACATTTAAAATGAATAGCAAGACCCACTCACATGGAGTAAAGTTCCTAAATTCAAATGATGATGCAATATGACTTTGGCTGGTCACAGTCGTTCACTCAGATTTCTTTAGAGACTATGATGGCTATGAGAAAAAGATTGTCAATTTCAATTGTAGCGTGAAATGCCACTTTTGGCTAAAATATTAACATAGGTTTATCAGAAAAATGTACTTTTATGCTCAGTATTTAACTGGGAAAAATATCGGCGGGGGATTTTTCCAAATCGGACCGATTCCGATATTTGAAAAATATCCAATCTCTGCCGATATATCTGCGGCACCGATATATCTGACCATCCCTACATAGTATTGTGTCATAATATGGTTGTTTTGGTTGGGACAGTGCATGTTAATGAACACACATGAGAACCATGCATGTAAACACGCCACACTGGATTGTAGCCTTGGGCTCATTTCCATCCGTTGTCTCTCATTCGCACTCACAAACACACTCTCATTCATACTGGTCTATTACATGAACATTGAGGATACAATCTGCTATGTACAGAATATTCAGTCAAACATAATAAAAAGTAAATGAAGGGCTCATGGAACAAGTGCTGGTTCGCTGTGAGTAAACACGTCGCTACAGTAGCATGTTGCTTTTCATACTAAATGGCAATGTGTGGAGTGATCACAATGACTTGGCAGTATATAAACATACTAAAGGTAATCTTTTTAAACCTGATATATTTTCTAGTGGAATAACATTTGTTTTGTCTATGTACAGTATATTAAATGATCAAAATGGTAATTGGTCACATTTATAAAGCACATTTTTATTTTATTTATTTGTTTATATGGTTGGGACGGTGCACGTTAAAACACACATGAGAACCATCCGTGTAAACACACCACTCCGGATTGTAGCCATGGGCTGATTTCCATCCGTTGTCCCACATTCTGACCTATTGTACATGTTTTTAGTGGTAGGGGAAACCAGAGCAACCGGAGGAAACCTACGCAGACACAGGGAGAACATGCAGACTCCACACAGAAAGGCCCCGTCCGGCCCGGGGATTGAACTCGGGACCTTCTAGCTTTTTAATCGATTATGAAGTACAGTATCAGGCTAGATATTGTATACATTACTGTGACAGTATTAAGAACTTTCCTTGTTTGTAAACCAAAAAAATGGCATAGACCCTTTTAAGTGAAAATAAATAAATAGTAAAAAAAAAAAAAAAAATGTTTTAGTCTTTGTGCTAGCAATTGCAATCTGCACGAATTGGACACTTGTGACAGAAGTATAAACTCTATTCTGTCTAAACTTCATAAAGCATCTGGAAAGGCTATTGTAAAATGATAATTAAATGAACAGGATCTGAAATTTCACTGTTTTGATGTCATGTCACCCTTTGAGATGGCTCTTGTTGTGATATTGGGTGATACAAAAATACATTGATTGACTGATAGATGCATGTGTTGTAGTTTGTTGAAGTGAAACTACAATCTGAATCTGCAGCGCCTCCAGCCTGCAGGTTAATAATATTAAAAAGATGTGGGGGTGCAAAGTAGCATCGATAAGAGGAACTGTTAATGAAAGAGACATACGATTCTGAAGGCTTGCTCAAACAAAACCGGTTCTACTACACACAACATTAAACTAAAACCATTACACCCAGGAGTTTTCTGCAAACTGACAGGTGTGAAACAGCAAAACCCTGTTAGAAAACTGCAAAACAGTTGGCCGAGTTGGGCGCCAGATGGAAAGACAATAAAAGAGGACGTTAGTTTTAGCTGTCCGTTGGTTTCAAGGCTGTTCTTGTCATTAGGGGAGGTTGTAGCAGGCATCAGTTGTGTCAGAGATCCCACTGGACCTAGCGCCCTGGGAACTCTCGTTCCTGACTATCCTATAGGAGATACAAGTGTGTACGTGGTGGTGGAGGAGAGACAGTCTATAAGCCACAAAGCCTCGCTTGGATCGACTTACATTCAGGGGAAGAGGTGTGTGTGTGTATTGAGGAGAGTAATCCCAGAGGAGAACAGGGGAGCGTCAGGCAGGAAGTCTCTAGATGCTTCTTGAGCTACCTGCATTAGGGGGTATTTGCGTGTGTGAAGGCAAAGCAAGGCAGGGGGAATTAAGGTGGGCTAGGTGAGAGTGGGTAATGAGTATCCACAGTATGTGAGAAAATCAGACTCCAGCTCAGAGCAGATGTCTCATTACCACAATGTATATGAGTCAGAACACCATTGTATGGGAAAGGTGGTATAGTTCTGTGAATGGACTTCCTGGAGCAAACTTGTTTATTTATGTAGTGAGTGTGTATATAAAAGAATACTATGGGCAGACGTACACAATCAGTAAGTATAGAATATGAGCGATTGCAATGTTGTCACGTCAGGAGGCTTCGGTAGGAAACATGAATATTTTAAACAAATAATAATAGTAAATAATAATTCTATGAAAGGCAAAAACATTGTTCACAAACAGAGCAGTGCTTTTCCGCAGTTGTAACAGAAATGTGACTTAAATAAACGGAGCTAATGAATGCATCAGCTGCCTGTTCGACCTACTGTTCACCAAAACAATAACAGCGATGTGTGCCACATGGTGTCTGCTCTGGACCAGAAAGTGTTAAGAGACTAATTTTGATTCATCTCACCACAATCATAATTTGGTACCTCTCTTTTTATTGTTTCAACAGTACCTCACCAGAACAATGGCTCAGATGGTAGAGCATTCAATAACTGAGAGGTTAGAAGTTCAAATCCTGGCTCCCACAAGTGCAGACTGTCTTTGTGTCCTTGGGCAAGACACTTCACGCACCACCTCTATGAATGTGGTGTGTGAGTGAGTGATTGGTGGTGGTTGGAGGGGCCAATGATGCAGACTGGCAGCCTAACTTGGGTCACTCTACGCCAGGGCAGTTGTGGCTACAATACTAGCTTGTACACTTTTACACTGCTTTTAATCAGACAGCGTTTCGAACTGGATCTTCCTCAGGTCATAATTGTAAAGTGTTCACTGCATCGGCCTAGCACCTACTGGTGATGTGTGTATATCTAAAACACTAAAGGACTATACATCATAAGATACAAGAACTTCTTCATGCACCCAGAGCTGCAAGAACAAAATTAGGTCATTTTGTTCTTGCAGCTTCTGTTCGACCGTTCTTGCAGCTTGTTCGCAGAACTTGTGCAGAACTTTTTTCTGCAGAGCTGCGAGAACTTTTGCTGTGATTGGTTGGATTTTTAAGTGGGTGATTTGCCAAACCAGCATGCAAGATTGAGCGGTTTTGAAGCACAACTGGTGATGGTGCAAAAATATAAATGTCACCTGGCACAGGGGGTGGCTATTTGAGTGTTTTAATATTATATTTTGTATATGTGTTCAGTAGCCTACCAATATTTATTTGGTTTTAGTATTAGATTTGAGTTTTCACCTTCCCCCAATGACTATAGTCACGTATACATGGGTTTCAGTCACATGACCTCAGTGGTCAGGTCAGCCATTTTGTTGCCGCTCGCTAGTGCAAGGGTGTGTCAGCTGTGTCTCTATGTCTATCTATTGTCTGCACTGACTGAACCCAAGATGCTACATCTGAAAATTAACCACAGTCTAAACATCAAGTCTTGGTACAACATGCGACAGAGGTTAGAGCTGAGTTATTACTGCCATTTTCCCCTGGTGTTTACTGTGTAGAGGCTAAATGTGCTAGCCGTTACCAATACATGCTAATGTTTTTAGCAGCCTAAACACAGACTCTGACAGAGGCTCTGTTGACACTATAAACAGTAAAAATCACAGAGAAAGGTTGTCTGTTACCTCTTCGATGTGTTCATTTAGTCTCAGGAGAGGAAATAGATCTTTGGCCAGTGTGGGAGCCTCCTGCTCTGTGTGGTAGCCTCCTGCTCTGTGCATCCTGGTTGCTGCCACTAACTGCTCTTTGCCTTGTAAACATAGCAATGCACTTTTTGTTTATGTAGACATATACTCTCTTCATTAAGATAAGATAAGAATAATACTTTATTGATCTCACAATGGAGAAATTTACTAAGCATTCATTAATCAATTGACCTTTATTTTCATCCTGAGTGAGTAGTGATACTGCGGCCACAACTATGCGTGACATCACCCATGTATAGTAGGCACCTGTTGTGTGTGATGGCGCAAGAGAGAGAGCTAAAAGGGCGGATGAAAAGTGAAAGGAGTTGTTAACCAAGACCTGGGCGAGACATGAGCCGCTGCCGCGGGGGCAGTGGTCTGAAGGAGAAGGAGGAGTGGGTTTATAGAGGCTCCATGGGAGATGCACTGGGCCTGTTGCAGGCGCCACAACTGAGTGCAATGACACCCACAGACCGAAAAAAGAGGCCAGAGTGGTGTGACGTCAGTCACTAGACAGCCAGCAGTACTGCAAGACGCTGCCAGAGCACCTACGCCGGGACACCGGAGGAGCACCACAACACAGCTCATCAGCAGCAGTGGAGAGAGAAGCTCCGCCCACTGGTCTGTAATCCTGCTTCTTTCCTCACTAATTAATAAACTACCATTTCAGCCTTTACGATAAAGTTATCACACCTGTCGCTGATGATCTCCATAGCAACCGTAGCAACAGAACCAGGGGGCGGGGCAGTTCAGCAGAAAGACGTCTTTTGAAGTATGAAATGTCAGAGCCCAAACAAACTTTGTTTTTGCTCTTATCGCCTCAAGAACAGAGTTCTTATGGAGTATGAATCAGCCTAAAGGCTACATACTAGCGTATAACCAAGTATGGAGTGAATGAATGATTACATTGTAGTGCTTTGAAAAATTTGTCAACACGTGATTGTAAAGTGCAAGTGTAAGCCACTATTGTAATAGAGTAATATGTACATTTCAGGGGAGTCTTGAGCCCCAGGGGGGCCCTACTGTACATATTTTAGCGGTATGTGAAACTGGTGCACCTAGAGGAACATGCAATCACAGAGAGGCCCAACCGGGTCTGGGTGTTGAACCCACGACCCTAGAGCAGAACCATCACAGGTAAAATATCTTAGTTCCAACACTGAATAAACATTATTACACAATAGTATTATACACACAAGTTTAACACAACAGTGTCAAACTTTTGAATGACCTATTTCAACAATACCACTGAGTTTTGAAAAGCCCCCAAATAGAAGCATGGAAAACTATTTCCCCACTGTCACTGCACTGCAGTAACTTCACAGGACTTGAGCCATCCAATCAGAGCAGAGTGACCCCTGGTCCAGCAGCTCATAGTGCGAACACACAGTTGCACATTGTTAATGACCTGTCAAGGTCATGTTCTACTTTGAGCCATTTCCCTGTGTTTCAGAGCTCCCAGTGGACAAGGCATTCATACTTCATCACAGAGGGTCAACGTCACTGCTCCCCTTGCTCTGCACCAGGGCCTTCTGTCCCCTGCCACATCAAGGTAAGAGCTTAAACTCTTCACATAAACATGCTCAAGCCTAATAATAGTGTAACCTTTATACTAGATCACTGGCAGATATCGAGGGATATTTCACCACATCGCGCTAAGGTTAAGAGATCCTTCCCCTCATTCGTAACTTCCTCTCTCTGCTGCTGTGGTTCTCTTGATGCCACTCCTCACACCTCCGCGCCCCCCACCAAACTGGCCTTTATATGTGAACTTAGCTTGACCCTTTCCCACTAATCTGGCATGCTCTGGGGAGGCCTGCGTCAAAATGCAGCACTCTAATAGACTGTGGGAGCTAAGGGCCGAAGTAACACGGACAGTAAAGGGAATAGGAGATGGCTGCTTATAGCATGGCTAATGTCATGGCTCCTCTGAAAGGGCTTTGCCGTCATCAACGTGTGTCAGAAATCAAATGATGGGACCTCATTATTTTCATCACGTTCAATGTTTGTCACTTTTAGCTTGTCTCTCAAAGTTTGCCTCTGTTCGAGCTCTGTGTGGAGCCGAGTAAGTTCACCACTGTATTTATACCATTTGTACGGCTGGATTTTTGCAAAGTTTCCTTTCTTGCAGAGAGGCACAATCTGTTGAGAAAACATGGTGGAAAACTGACACTGTTGCAGTTGGCAATTTGTCTATATGTTCATTGGCTAGTCATGCCTGTGCAAGCTGCACTTACGCCAATACAAAAAAACAGAGCGAGCCGGTGGACTGCAAACGCCACGGTTCACACCATCTTTGTGTTTTCACGCATCAAAATCAATTTAAATCGAGTAACTTCACACTTGGTTAATCTACTATGTTTTATTCCAAGTTTTCGCTCTGGCTGTTTTGAGTACGCGGCGGGGTTCCTGTTCACTTTCCTTTGAGATACTTTGCATCCTCATTTACAACACATATTCAATGACATAAAATTAGCCAATTAAGTCTACAATAATTAAGTAGTACATAATAGTAAACAGTTAGTGGTGGATCTGCGGCAGGGTCTCCGGTCCGGCAGATTCATACTGTTTGTTCTGTTGTCACTCACCTTGAATCCTCAATGGGTAAAATACAGCATCACTTTGTAAAAGGTTTTGCTTTTTGTCGAGGCGGCTTTGCTCTTCGCTCACTTTGTCATAATGGGTTTCTGGTCAATGGCAACATATTACGCTGGACCTGTGTGTCAAGGAGAAGTGGGATGGAGAGACTTGAACACAATGCTACCAATAGCTCCAAGAATTCTCGTGTGTTGAAACATGCATGAAGGGCCTATAGAGATCCCGCAGCACTCATTGTAAATGTATAGTAATAGTATGTACATCTTGGGCTGAAAGGGGAGCAGGAGCCATTTCTCTTCCTCAGATTGTACCTTGAATGCGGCGTCGCTCTCATTGAACGCGTCTGGGAACACGTCCAATTTAATTACATTGAAACTTACTTGCTGTTTTTCCCCGAGATTCAAAGTTGTGCACTTTTTAATTAAAATGGTGTTGTTGATTGTGACAGTGGGCCTGAAGGTGAACGGATTTTTCATAAATTTGCAAGACTGCGGTCATAAATATTTACAGAGTAGTCAGCAGCCTAAAGATATCACTGCGCCGACTCATAAATCATTGGTTAAGAGCATATATTTTTAAAGAGTTGTCTGTAATGGTGAGAATGGCCCATTGCATACAGGAAGGCTTTAGCATCTTTAAACGGCAATGCAAACATATATATGAATTTGTGGCACAAGTAATTTGGCTTAAATTGTGCGTGTCAACAAGGTGCTTGTGTTTAAGTGTGTATATACAGCGGTGTGCACGTGTGTAATGTCCTGGTTCATTGCCAGTCACACTTCTGCCTTTGGACACACACACACACACACATATATTCAATATCTATCTAGCAAACGCCAACAAACCAGGAGCCAAAGCAGCCCTGCAAGCACCTCCTCTTCTCCCATTTACAATCCCATTCAATTTCACACATGTCAGGGGAGAATCCCAACCAGGCAGTCATATTAAACCACCTCATTATTTATGCAAGGGGAGAGATTGCCAGTCCCCGATTCGCCTCATAAAATGTTAATATATTCATCGGGAAATTGTAGTCTTTTAATCTGCCCCACCAGAAAAACACTTATCTGCCACTATGGCGCCATGTTATACAGCGCTCTGCCTCGTGCCTGCCTCCATATCAGCCCGCACCTTTTTAACTGTCACAGTGTTACACTTAGGATGGTAATGCCTTTGTCTCATCTTTTTAATCAAACGTGATCTACTGGAGTCTACATATCATCGTGAAAATAGGGTTAGGCTTATTCCTAAAGATTAGCTGTCACAATTTCTCTTTTTTGATTAGAATGCATATCTTTAATGACTTCAACCACACACGGCACAACACCAGTTCATTATCTCCATGTCTTAAGTTCTGTATTATATTATTGTTTTATTATTATGTTCTTGAGCTAATTAAACAATGAGGCTTCCTTCCTTCCTTACATCTCCATGTGCCTGGCAGACAAAAATATCTCTCCTGCTCATGTTTTATTAACAAAAATACCTAAAATGAAGCAGGGCTAGCTAGCTGAAAATTACCTTGGTTGCTAAGCAACGGCAGCATCCGTGTAAAGCCTTGTCATTTCCCAAGCCAAACTAATATCTCATAATAACCTCAAATAGGCCCTCTACCCATGTGGGCTATGTGTGTGCGCACACAGAGTACATCTGTGAACCCACTGCGATCAGCACCAGAGAGAGAGGTTCACTCTTGTTTGCTGTTTGGTTAAACGGTCTACAGTGGACATATTGTGGTAAACGGTCTACAGTGGACATATTGTGGTAAACGGTCTACAGTGGACATATTGTGGTAAACGGTCTACAGTGGACATATTGTGGACATATTGTGCACCATTGTAGCTTATAATCTGATTTTAGGAACCTCAGCTAATAGTCCATCTTTAATCATTTCAATTGATGTGTGTAAGAACAGACACTCAAGCATTGTTGCATTGTTGTTTTTGTTGCTTGGAGCACCCTCCGCTGGCAGCAAGGGGAATTATCCATAGCCAACACAAAATACAAGGCACCATTCTAGCCAAAGGCATGCTAACAAATTGATGAACGCAGTTTTAGTGGAAAATGGCTTCAAATGGGTCCGATGATGGGCTATGAACTTTGACAATGCAGAGGAGGAGCTAGGAGATTTGAACCTGTGACAACCCCAGAGCAGGCTACTACTCTGCCTCTGTGGCATAAAAGTTCATCCTAGTCCTGCTCCATTGTGTGTTATTAAGTCCATGCACAAAGCATGTAGTAAGGACTTGATGAAACTGCTCAAGTGTCCAAGATGTGCACGAAAACACTACAAAGCTCTGTCACTCATTCACACCAACATTCTACCATTCAAGCAGCATCAAGCAGTGAACCCACATATTATTAATTGCTCAGGATCAATAGGAGTCATTTTGATCAAGGTCCAAAAAAACCTCTTGCGCAATAGATCTAAAAGAGTATTTTATTTATTTATTTATTTCGAACATATTCCTTTAGACAGCAAGAATCCTAATAATAATATTAGCAAAAAAAAAAAAAACCCGAATCCATTACATAAAGAACATGAGCAAATATTGCAAAACATCAAAACAGTAGAGGTGTTGATATACAGTATGAGATACAGGATACATAGGTCAGAGTAACTTTGTCTTGTGATCTATCTGAGTGAAATCCCTAAAGGCCTTGAGGATATGTGTTATTATGTTCTTTATGAATGTGGTGATGAATAAGATCCTTTTAATGTCAGGCCAACTATGAAAAGCTTCCACAGGTTCAGCAAATAGACAGATAGTTAGATCATAAAATGTGAATTTTAATCATTTCTATTTAATAATTAAGATTTATGTTTTTCAAAACTATTTGAAGCAAATGTTTCTATTGAATTCCATCCTTTCAACCTGCATAGTGGATCTTTTTATGCAATAAAACAATATTCACAACAACAGTATTCACTCTACAATTTGATGGTCATATTCTCAGAGGGCAGGGCCAATACAACTCTATGGGAGAGAAGCAAGAGAAGCACTTTTTATTAGAAATTTTCAAACATGTTGAACCTGAACATTATTTTTGAAGGATTATATCCTAAATCCTGTTATATCAATCATTTGGCTCTACAGACCAAGATCTCTCACTTTTAGACACCATTATGAAAAAAAAATTAAAAAAAATTGGATGTTAGTTAATTAGTGCTGACAAAGAGAATGCTGAACTTTTAACCATAAACCAAGTTAAGGTATCTGCATTTTGAGTTACTATATAGTTACAGTATGATACTATAGTGACTACGATAGGCCAGCACTGCCCCCGTTACGTAAGCATTTCCTCTTTGTGACAGCACTTCCTGTGATCTGGGATTTCCATTGATGTCAATGTAAGAGAGTGAAGAAAACCAAATGGGAATAAACAATAATCTTGCAAAAAGCTCAAAGTAATAAGTTTGTGTTGCCTCAGGTTTATGACATAGACTATTATAGTTACAAAGGACACCTAAACAGCATGTCCTGCTCATTTAATCATAGACCTGGTTGAAATGGATCTTTTGTCATGTACAAACAGTATTGTGTTTGGCCTAATACTTTTCCATTTTGGCCCTCCAGTAAAATACTTCAACGCACGCAGTGATAAGATATAACTGTAGCCACAGTAGTCCTGCAGTAGACTGATGAAAACGTGCCAATCTGCACCAAAGGTCCCTCCGACCACAACCAATCACACACAGCACATAACGCAACATTAGAAGCTGGAGCTATAGAATTCAGCAATAACCTTCACCCACAGACAATGACTTGCTTATTTTTGAAGCAAAAGAAAGAGACAAACTGCAATAAGCTTTTGCCGATGTTATTGATCCAATTGTCCACAAAGAGAGGACAACAGTAAACTCAGAGAACAGCGCTATAGCTAAAGCTGCTATATTGTTTCATGTACAATCCACGTACACGCACCAGAGAGATGAAAAGAACCCCGGCTTTGAAATCTCTTAGTTATTGCAGCCCAAGTCGCACTTGAACAACTTCAGTCTAAACTTTCTTTAAAGAACCACAGGCGTGCAGCACACAGCGCTGGCCCTGACAGCATGTAACAGGCTGACCTTCTGTACTCCTCCAAATATCAAAAGACTCATTTCAACACCCATTCAGTCCCTTTCACACATTAATGTAACACATTCTGTGGTACAATAGGCCAACATACAAACACACGCAGATGGCAGGCGCTGGGCTGAGTCCAATATGTGTGTCTGTGTCTATGGTTGCTCGCCTGTGTGGAAGGTTGATAGGCAAGTAGTATGTGTCTGTCCAGGCCAGTTCTGTCTGCACAAGATGACTAATGCAGAGCTGTGCTAATGCTAGACCAGTGACTGCACATCGGAAATACTCAGCTATCAAATTTCCATCTAAATAATGTGCAATCAGGTACATAACGCAATTAAACAATCCACCGAGATGGGTTTAAAGTGGCTGTCTCGCAGGATTAAACCACCAAGCTCCCAGTCTGTGGGTACTGCACAACCCCAGGACTCACGTTTGGCTTCACACTAAATAAACCAAATCAGGACTAGAACTGTGAGACCTTTGAAGACTCCTCAACATACTTGGGGTGACGATGACTCGGAGAGTAGAGCAGGTTGTCCATTAGCTGAGAGGTTGGCAGTTCAAATCCCGGCTCACGCAGGTGCAGATTGCCATTGTGTCCTTGGGCAGGATATTTCATCGCCGCCTGTGTGTGAGTGGGTAATGGGTGGTGGGAGCCAATGGCACAGATTGGCAGCCTCGCTTCTGTCAATTAACTATAGTGTAGCACTTTGAGAAACGTGCCAAAAAAGCACAATACAAGTGTAAGCAATTATTATTATTATTATTATTATTAGTATAGTAGTCGTAAATACTATATGACCTTGCCTGTATTTCACCGCTGTGAGGGGTATAAAGCAGCTTCATTCACACACTTTGTATTTCTGGCAGAGCAAAGCCAACAGTATGACTAATGTCCAACGAACTTGGTAGGCTGGCTCCGATTCTACAGCCAAGCCTCTCTCCAGCTCTGATAAGATTGTGCCCTAGACTTCAAACACTTACATATTGCCCAGGAAATTGTCGCACGGGGGAAAAAATGCGTCAAACAGATAAATTCATTCCTGATGGTACATCTCGCTTGATTTATTTATAGTAGCAGCAGACAGGGCAAGAGAAGGAAGAGGATGAGGGATGATGGCTGGAGGAGGGTCTGGAGAACAGCTGGATAGTAATAAGAAAGATGGAGAGATGAGAGTGGAGATGGATGAAATGAAATGTGTAAGAGCTTAGATGTCCTCCAGGTTATTTCAGGTTTTGTCAAGATATTAATAAGCTCTGGGTAACTAAATAGGTCAGTGTGAGACCATTACTTAGCAATGCTGAGCAGAAACACTCGATTGTTAGAGTATCACCAAACAGTGAGCAGAGGTCACATCTGAGGCACTTGGTGTAGCAGGAAGTTTTGTTTTATGTTGTCTAAGAGTTGTTTGGATAATTTATGAGCTGCGTGTTTTTATTGGTGCTTTACCGCAGTGAGGTCACATGCAATACCCTGCACCATGACAATAAGAACAACAACAACAACAACAAAGTAGTGCCTGGACAAAAACACTTTTCTTTCTAAATGCGTTGGCTATCCATGCTACAATAAATGAGTGTTTCACCTAACAGTGCCTCAGATAGCTGTGACGATGGGGCAAATACAACAGTGTAAATAAAATCCCCACCCTATCAAAATGTAGTGGTTTTCTAATTGACTAAAATGTATAGAATATGACTTGCTGTTGTGCTCAAAAGTTTGCATAAACGTATGTATTTCATAGGATACAAATGTGACCAAGAGATTAAAAGGGTATGTAAACTTTTGGCCACAACTGTATTAGTCATAGTTTCAGACCAGTGACAAAAGGAAATTTGATAAAGAAAATACCATCTGCTCTTCTATCCTAAACATCTACTAAATCTACTGAATGACGGATCAAGAATGCTGTATTATTCTGATAGAAGTGGGACTTGCTGATCCTGTCTTTCTACTTATGGTCGTTGTTGTTTTTTTTGTTGCACAACTGTATAGATTTCTCACTGAAACAAATATTCTATAATGGAAAATTCAGAGGGCACACAAACTGATAGATATATTCCTGATCATGAATTCATTTACAGGAGCAGGATTATGGTTTGATTACTGAAACACAGGCGATAAGATGTTAAGGTTTAAATTTCACAAAGAGGCCTTTTGGTGCAGTTAAAATGTTCTCACTGCATCTGGGGAGATTTCCCGCATTGGGCTCCGGTTTCCCCCATAAAAATATATACGTAAAACCTGCACGACAGGTTCTTTTTCCAGAACATGGTATTGGCCTAAGACCTGGAGAGGGTTAATCTTGCCTGCAAGCTGAATTCTCGCGGTATTTGTGATTTCACAAACACAGGAGAATCCATCTTGCCCCGAGCCGCTAAAGTGTTTGAGCCAGGACCACCAGTGGGACGGAGCGACGAAAGCAGCAGGTGCAGAGCAAAACAAACATTTGTTTCGAAAATAAGGTAGTGTGGGTTAAGGTGCCTTCAACCCGCAAACTCCGAACGGATTCGTTCCCCAGATTGATATTGTGGAGAACTCAACTACGAGTGCTACACAATGTCTATCTGGCTCTTGCCAGGTTAGGAGAGGGATCCTCACTGTTAAAAGACCACAGTTGATAGCAAAGCGGGTCCGAATGATGCAAGTTTCCAGTCGGTAATAATGGCTACAAAGAAAAAAAAATATGACTTAAATGTATGATATTCTGTAACATAACATAACATCATAGAGGATAACTGTTTATTACTGTTGCGATGAAAAATAAGACTTACATATGAACATAGATCTGGTTGTTTAATCTCTGTACTATGTCATATTGTAAGCCATTTCTGTATCCTAGCTATATTTATCCTAAAGAACTTTCTACAGCGATAACAAGTAATATATCTTATACCTTTAACAGCAATCCCACCAACCACAGGAGCCCATACACAGTTCTCATTATCCCATTTAGCACATTATGCTTAAATCCTGTTTTAATTGCCTGGTGCACGTGAATGGCATGCGGCAGCCATAACTGCGGGGTAACTTGCCGCTTTCTCACCGTGTGATAAACACAGATGTCACCCAGTTAAGAGACATAGCACCATCCTGTTCGCCTCACACTTGTAACGCTGCGAGTGCACAAACAACACAACCTCCACGTGCATTCTCCCCGTCGCACCCCTCGCTTTTGACCCGATTGTCCCCGCAATGTCGCCGGAGCATCTGCAAACATGTCAGCGGGAGTGTTTCGGTTGATGCGCTTCCAAAATTCACACAATTTGTACTGATGCATTTTGCGAACACGGGGAGCGGGCCAGTCGTTTTCCCAAGCCTTAACAAGGTCATTGTGTGGAGTGGAAGGAAGGTGCACTTCCGTCATAAAGGAAGCAGTTGACGTGATGTCGGCAGCTGTGTGTGGGAGGAGACACCTCGTCAGGGGGTCCATATGTCTCAGAGCTCTGCACAAATGCCCCCAAACTTCCCTCATTTTGGTATTTTTACGTTCAACTCAATCTCTCTGCACAAAAGAGTAAATACATATATTATAGAGCTACATTTGTACAAGATGGTAGGTAAACGCTACCATAAGTAAGAATGGTTATTTAACTTGAAAAAGGAACATGTTTTTGGACATATTTGGTCCAAGGGTATTTTTCTGGTGCTTATTTTTACTCGCTGGGTTTTCATTTTAGTTTAGTCCTTAATAACCAACATATGAAGAGTTTATTTGCAAAAACAGATAAGTGCCATTGACAAAAATCAACAGATGCTTGTAGTTTTCTCTTTTTGTAGATGAGATTTTAATGACCAGATCTATTTTAGTGCATCAGAAATATGAAGTCACTTGTTATTGATCAAATTAATTCACCTTTAACTTTACTGGTGCTATCTGCAGAGTACGGTAATGCAAATTTAAAACAACTTTGCAAAAAATTCAAAATGGAGATATCTGCTTTTGCAAACGAACTCTTCATATGATGCACCATCAAGTGTATACATGTATCCAAGCTAAAATAATTAAATCCTTAAAGAAAATGTGATTCTTTGAAAAATGATGATTGAAACTGATGAAGCGGAAGAACAAAATAATAATAATCATAATAATAATAATGCAATA
>OMNZ01033051.1:0-10617 GCA_900303255.1 Lesueurigobius sanzi | reverse complement strand
TGGGGTGAACTCCAACACGTGGCGGCTGAGCTGGGGGGCAATGAGCAAGCCCACCCCAGCTCGCCGTCTCTCACCGTGGGCAACGCCAGAGAAATGGAGCGTCCATCCTCTCTCCAGGACATGGGTTCCAGAGCCCAAGCTGTGTGTGGAGGCGAGCCCGACTATGTCCAGTCAGTACCTCTCGACCTCCCGCACCAGCTCAGGCTCCTTCCCCGCCAGCGAGATGCTGTGTGCGCGGACCAGTCCGTCTGTGCACCCACCCCCGACTGCCGCCCAGTCCTCTTGGCACCCGACCCCCATGGCCCCCTCTGCAGGTGGTGAATCCACAGGAGCCCCCCCCCCCCAATATGTAGCACCAAATCAAGTGGATACTGGTGTAGGAACGTAATCAAAACAAAACACAAAAGAATGTGAACGGCTGAGGGAAAGGAAATCTTTGACGGCTCTGTGGCATTATTCTCACTATTTTCAGTTTATATTTCTCAAAAGTAATTCAAAGTAGTGCATCTCAGTTACATGTTTGCGACAGTAATACAGTATGTAATACAAAAATATTACATTTTAAAAGCTGTAACTAGTAATATAGAATATATTACAATATTAAAGTAACTTGCTAATACTAATACTGGGCTATAGAAAATAAATTGATTGTTTATTTTGTTCAGTGAAATTGAACACAGTGTAACCATTGGAGACACTACTGGCAGCAGTCCAAGCTGCCCAGGTCACACTGCACCAGTCCCTTATGGCTCCTCCTGCAGGTGGTCGGTCCACAGGACGCTCTCATAACCGGGCTTGATGGTCTCATCATAAGGAGCTTCTGAATCACTCTTGGTCTTTGCCATGGAAGACCCTACCAGAGGCACAAAGCTCCAGACAACAGAGCTCCTAGGTTCTTTCAGGTGATCAAAGCCCTCCACCACGATAAGGTGGAAGTTCGAGGAGGGGGATTTTGGGCTACTTTGCTCTCTTTAACATGAATACTTTCACCTGGAAACAGTGGAACAGAAACAATAAGGAGTGTAATTATTGCACTGATTCAACGTTTCTCCATAGAACTATATGGGAAATTGTAAATTCAATGACCATTTTCTCAAAATGCACTTTTTTCTCACATTGTTGCTACAACATCTCCACTTTTGTAGCTCCTACAGACTCCAAAGTTTCCAGTCTTGTGCTTAATATTTTAAAGGTGAGATCTTTCAATATTTAATTCCTAGTCTTTATTTATTGAGTTTTTAACCCCCAAAAAAGACATGGTAAAATCTGAATAAAAAAATTAAACAAGAAATTTAAAATCCCCTCTGAACAATTTCAGTACTTCCTGTATCAGAGACCTTAATCATCATCTTATCATCTGACCAGTCAGTACCACATTCAGTAGGTGCATTAATTGTCAGCTGTTGTAGCTTGGAGCCCCGCCTTCATAAATAATGATCTGGACTCACCTGCTGTTGAGGCAGCAGTAGATGATGGGGTTGTACATGGTGGAGCTCATGGCCAGCCACAGCACACTGAGGTAAACCTGCTGGATGTACTTCCACTTGTTCAGATCTTTGTTCAGACCCGTCACGATGAAGTAGACGTGGTACGGCAGCCAGCAGAGGGCAAAGGTCACCACCACAATGATCATCATCTTCACCACCTGCAGATATGTAAAATAAGCCTGAATATTTTCATATATTCCATTACATATAGATCATGAGTTTATGATCTTGTTATCACAGATGCAATTTTAAATCAAGTCTACTAACCACTAACAGTGTAGTACTGCACTGCACGTTTTTTAATATGCCTTTGTAATTTTAAGATAAGATAAGATAATACTTTTATCCTATCTTATCTTACTTGAGTACTTGATCCAGCGTCCGTTTTTTATGTGCCAATTAATTTCAGATCAGTTGTTCTTTCATAAGTAGTAGATCATTTATTGTTCTCAATTAATTTTGACACAGTGGCACAGCAGTTAGCGCTTGTGCTTGAGAGAAAGTCCCAGGTTCGATCCCGGGCCAGGACGGGGCCATTCTGTGTGGAGTTTGCAGTTCTCCTCGTGTCTGCGGGGGTTTCCTCCGGGTGCTCCGGTTTCATCTACCACTACAACAGTTGTACAACAGATCAGGATGAATGAGAGTGTGTTTGTGAGAGCGAGTGTGGGACAACGGATGGAAATTAGCCCCAGGCTACAATCCGAAGTGGTGTGTTTACATGCATGTGTCTCATGATTCTCTTCCTTCCCACTCCTTTTCAGGCAATCTAATCAGATTTTTTTTATTGCTCCCTGTGCCTACCTACTGTGATGTATTTGTTGCCTGAAATAAATACATAAATGAATGAATGAATGAAATGAATGTGTGTTCATTAACCTGCACTGTCACAACCAAAACAAACAAACAATTTGCAATGAGTAAAAAGAGCATAAAAAGACAACATTCTACATACAAGTCTACTGTATGTAATCCATCCTGTCTGCCTAGACCAGCTGTGCAGATATGTCTAAAATGTGCCTATATAGAAATCATTTAAGTTTATTACAAATGAGTGCCGGGTCATATTTTTTATAGCTTATGTGTCAACTTGTCTATTTTCTGAGAAGTCTACTGCTGGTGATACTGAAAAAATATGTTTTTATCTCTGATCTGAGAACATTCAATGATTATCCTCAAGACAAGAACCAAAATAGTGCTAAAATAATGCTTATTATTGTATAAAATTGTAGATGGTGTCTCTTTGAGCACAAAAGCCTTCAGATTGTCACACTTCACATAAAAGAACATCTCTTTTGTGATAAATCGTTTGTGTGCTTTTGTTGCTCATTGTCCTTGAACCACAGCTATTTGATGGGCTTCGCTTCATTTGAACCATATTGGGGGTTCCTTTGAAAGCCTCCTCCAGTTAGCGATAAAGAGTGAAAGGTCACGGTTGACGCAACAGGAGCAGCAGGTTGCAGGTAGGGTGGTACAATAATGTGGCCCAGTGGGGGGTTAATAGGACCGGCCCACTATTACACCAGAGGCACAGCGAGCTCGACTCCACTAAAGATCTGCTGCCTCTTTGCAAAGGCCTCGCATTGTCTTGCAGCTTTTAATCTCTTTCACCGAGCATCAATGTAGCCAGCAATCACAGTTTTTGAAGTCCTTTTGTGGAGCTTCTATGAATTGCGAATGGGGTACAATGTGCACCTATTTTGTTGTAAATGCATTTCCAAAATGGGTAATGATATGTAAAGAGAAGATGCACATGATTGAGGACCAAACAAAGAACTATATGCAATCATTTCAGGCCGACTGAATAGCGTTGATAGCAAGTAGATAGAAAGTGATTGCATCTATTAGCATATTTTCTACACACAATATGCTGTTGCATCAGTGAGCACCTTCCCAGAGAAATTCATGTATTAGAATGATCATCGAGCTGTGTTAGGTGATAGTCAGACTGTTATACAACATTCTGCCTCAAGTCTTATGGCTTTGGAGTATAGTTTGCCACCAAAAGTTTAAAACAAATTAACATTTGGCAAAACATTCAATTCCCGATTTTGTTAAAAGCCGATGTTACAATTTCAATTCTATCCTGATTCAAAATGTAAATACAGCTGTACAGAGTCTTCTTCCCAATAGGAGCGGGTGAAAAAAGTACATAGCATGAGTCTGTGTTTGAGCAATAAAGCTGCATTACGTTATTTCTAAGTCTTGCAAGAAAATATTGATGGCAGATCATCAGATGGCCAGATAATAATTAATAAATTACTGTTTCTCTATATTAGCAATTTGGTTAATTCTTAAATTCTTAAAATGTTAAAGTTGACATTTAAATAAATGGGGAAAGAATAGATGCTTTGGTAATCGCACACAAGCTCCTTCTTCTCCTTGTCATTTTGGATTCTAACTCATGGCCAAAGCAAATTGACACAAGCCTGTATAATGTGGCACATAAGCCTGCACCTGAATGCAGTATCAATATATTGCTTGATTTGGTGCAATAATCCCACAGCCGCTCTGACACACTCTTGTTATGGCAGCCGCGTTGACCTTAATCCTAGCATTGACTGTAGCTACAATACAACACAGTCATTCCAGGGACCAGGAGCAGATTACTGTAATATGAATGGATGAGTATAGCCAAATGTGCACTTCCGTCTGCCCCGATATGTCTGTGATTTACAGTTACAGACGCTGTAAGTGCAATAACTATCAACTAATGGAGTAATGGGCCTCATTCATGAAACAAACGTGCGCACAAATTTGTTCTTAAGGCCGACTTAAGAATTTGTTCTTGGCTGAAAGTGTTCTTCTGGTAGAACAACTCCTAAGAACAGTAAGGACGACTCTTATGCACAGAAAATCTGCAGTTTTAGAATATTATCACAGTTAAAATGGACTTACACAGCATGAGTAACATTTTTCTAAAAATTATTTCATTTAAAAATATATTTTTTGAGAGAATGAAAGTGATCAGAGGTGGTATAGAGCAGAGATAGTTAGTGTAAATCAGACTTTCACAGCTGAGGGCTGGAGCTCTTTAGTTGCTTGTTAGTCACACCTGTCGTAATCAGAGGAGAGACTTTAGACAAAATACAGGAGGCTATTTACAATAAGAGTAACAGGGTTTAAAAAATTGTAGCATACAAATATTAAATACTTCAAAAAGTTACTCACATGTACTTGAGTAAATGTAAATGAGTACTGCCTCATGCTCTTGTCATGCCCATATATGGAAGATTAAAGGGTGTGTCTTTGTATTACATAGTCAATACAATGTAAATGTCCTGATAATGAGGGGAGTGGTGTTCTGTGTCACCTTCATGAATTTCGGGCATCTGTCTTTAAGAAGAGTTTTCTTAAGAACGCTTCGTGAATCAGAAGTTTTTCGTAAGTTGTACTTTTTCTTAATAAAATATTCATGAATGAAGCCCATTGTGCATAGCAAAACTTTGTTTTAGCAAAACAATCTCTCTCAACTGCTCAATTGCTCCCTCAACATACAGTATGTTCTTTAAATGAAGATTTTCGGGAGCAGGACTATCCTACCACGCTCTTTTCGCGTTCCTCTTCATCTTTCAGGTATCGGGGGACACAGGCCCAGGAGCCAATCGAAGCCCCAAAATGGCATTTCGTTTGTGTCAACTTAACACCTTTCAATAAAGTTTTGCATACCACGTCTTGAGGTTGTGGGGATTTCTATGGTTGTGGTCCTTGCTAGTGAACATGGAAATGATGAAATTGTCAAATCTAGTTGTAGTTATAATATTTCACTGAATCAACTTTGTTCCACATATTTATATGGGGCATTTTAAAAGGCAATATTTCACAATCATTCACAGACAACTTTTTTGCTTAAAGTAGCACATCTCCAAATTCTCCAGAAGGAATGGTTGATAACTGATTACTTATTAAGCTTCCCATCCTGAAACACAGGGCCAAATTATATATATATATATATTTAGTAAAACCTAGTCTACTCAATGATTAAATAAGATCCCCTCTGATCCCCTCATTTTTTGTCAGTATTCTATGGGGAAGTTTCAAATTGATATTGCTAAATGCATTTTTCCCTGCTCAAATGCAGTGTGTTAATGGTTGGATTTAGTCTAATTTCAGAGAGACGAGTGAAGGGATAGTTCCCCGTAAATGTGAAGAAGAAACATCAAAAACGTGCACACGAGCCACCAGATGAAAAGCAGAACAAGAACTGACAAAGTCTGCCATATCAGACCACTGCAAGAGAGAAAACCACCTCATGGACTGGGACAAGGTCCATGTCTTCGGCACAGAGAGCATCAAGTACCACCGTTGGATCAGAGATGCCATCGAGATCCGGAAGCACGCAGATGTCAATGCCCAGACTGTGAACCGGGACAAGGGGGCATATCAACTTTCTCATACCTGGGACTCAGTTCTGAAGAAATCAGACTGCAGATGGCGCTGTCATCCTGCCAGTACAAGCAGGAAGACAGTCTGGCTATAAGAAAGCATCTATGAACCTTATCGGACTAGTTTTCCATAAAGTCATTCTTAAATTTCAAAGCTGAGTAATTACATATGTTTTCAATGAATTTATATTTGTTACAATCCCTGTGTCATTTGAATTGTGTTGTGTCCCTTTCTGTCTTGCCCTCCCTCTTCCCTGTTCTTCCTCTCCTGCTCTGTCTCTCACTTCACCTGTCACTCTCCTCTTAGGTGACCTCCAGCTGATCATCTCCAGCTGAGAGTAATTGGCCTCAGCTGGAGATACAGTACAAAGAGTGGCCATGCCTCTGTCCGGGGCCAGTGGGTCCCAGCCCGATCCAAATACAGCTTTGTGTCAAAACCTCAACCTAGACAGTCATGGCACGTAACGCAACCTGGACAAGCCCCCAAGCTGCTAAGTGTGACTGCTGTCTATAGGCCCTATAAAGGTTTTGGCAAAAACAATGAGGTAGAGATATAGGCCTACCGCCTTTGAACCATTATTAACCATTATTATTAATAATCACAACAGATTGGACCTCACACACCTATAACTCACACACATACACGCGCATTCAAACTCAAGACAGGTCCTTCAACTTTCTATTAAGTGGATAGACCCCCCCACACAATGTAGTGTGATTGACTGTTGGTGGTGGTTGAGCTGATGGCACAGATTGGCAGCCTCTCTTGCACCAGTCTACCCCTGGGCAATCAAGTATGGAGTGAATGAATAATGTCATGTAAAGCGTCTACAGTATGAGTGTCCAGAAAAGCTCTGTATAAAACCAATGCTGCTGTAGTGAAGATATGTCAGATGTTTTTACTGCTAGTACTTTGTGGTGAAAGGATGAAGCTTTGCCAGAGATTGAGATGTAAGAAAAGCATTTCCAAGATACATAGGGACTCAGGAGGAGCTTTAATAATAATAACAATGCATGGGTTTTATATAGTGCTTTTCTGGACACTCAGACATGCTTTACATGGCATTATTCATTCATTCTACACTTGGGGGTGGTAAGCTACTTTTGTAGCCACAGTTGCCCTGGGGGAGACTGACAGATGCTTTGGGGAACAGCAGGGCTTTTCATGACACAATATTGAATCAAATTTTTGCTTCAGAATTTATTTCATCTTTGAACTTGGAAAATCGTTTGTATGAGTTTTCTGATCCTTACCTTTCTTTTGGCACGGAGCTGTCCATGGTAGTTGTCTGAGGAGTCTCCAGGAATCGTGCCCCCCCACAGTGTCACGCCCACAACAGTGTAGGTGATGGCCATGACCACTAAAGGCAGGGCATAGACCAGCACTGTCACAATAATGTGATACCTGCATTATTGGACACAAGACACAATGTATGCAATCACACACAACATATGCGTTTGTATGTTGACTGAAACAGAACAAAAACAACACCTGTAGAAATATCTGATATTCTAGGTTTTACACACAAATATTCACTAGAGAATACAATGTAGGCTACTGTTTGGGCACATCCCAACACTTTTTAGTGCAATATTTATTTATGGTATATCACAACCCATAGTAAGTTCCCTTAAAGTTGCCCTAAGGCAGAGGGACAGAAAACTGGCTGATATTCTTTTCTTTTTTTGCTCACATGAAAGGGTCCTCAGCCTTGCGGGGCCAGGCCACATAGCAGATGGTCCTCTGGGGCAGGACTCTTGTGGTGGAGTAGTAGCACAGGGGGAAAGCTAGTGCCACAGCCAGACTCCAAATGATGACGATGATGGCATTGGTCGCCTTCGCAGACAGACGAGGCTTCAGGGGATGAATGATGGCCATGTACCTGCAGTACAATCAGACCCTTCACTGGATATATTTTGATGCTCTGTGGCGTTGACTAAATGAAACGTCACTCTAATATTTCAAATTAAAAACAAAAGAACTTTAATGACAAAGGGTAATGTCAAGCATCCTTACAATGTAAATGAAGAAACTGGATAATGATTGTGATTCATTGTCCTGCAGCCACGTACCTGCAGAAGAGAAACATATCTAAAAGATAATAAAAGTAGATGGCTGACCTGTCGATGGCTATCGCAGTCATTGAGTAAATGCTGGCAAACACAGCTGTAACTGGAAAGAAGTTATGAAACCTGCAGTAGACCTCTCCAAAGTACCAGTCTCCGTGCGTAGCATAAACAAAGTTGATGAGCGTGTTGAATGCAGCCATGGACACATCCGAAAAAGCCAGATTCAAGAGGAAATAGTTTGTCACTGTCCTCATCCGCCTGTGCGCAAGAATAATCCAAATGACAATCAAGTTTCCAAACACGGCCACAGCCAGTACCGTGCTGTAGGCCACGGACCAGAGAGCCACGCGCCACACAGGCTGCACGAACTGGTTAGTTAGATTACCACTGCTGGTGTTGCTAAAGGCCATTCCTCAAACATCAGCGTGTGAATGAGCTGCTGCAGGCGACATAAATGACTTTGGCATCACCAGCGCGCGGCACGCGCACTGAGCAGCATGTGACCGCGGACGCACCGAGCAGATTGCGACCAATCACTGTCAGTCAAGCACATGGAGCAAGAATATCATCCCCTTTAACACGTTTGATTAGGCAAAAGGTTACCAAGAGGTCCCACCTTCCGTCAGTACCCGAGGCTATAGAATAGTGCCGAAAATAAGACCAGCACTTGTAATGAGTCTGTGGGGTGCAATTCTACCAATGTACTAATTATGTGACAATTGCATCGTTCAAAACGGTCTCATCTTCAAACAAATGTGAAAAGCCTGAGGGCTGACTGATGCTGGATGAGAGGGATACTGTCCGGGATACTGCTAATCCTTTATAGCGCTGCCATCAAGAGCAAAGCTTATCTATGATAGTTTTAAGGCTTTATATGTTCTTATGTAAGTAGGCTATAGCACGCCAAAGAGATCAAGTGAATCAATTATACATTTGATGTGGCTATTTCTTAAAACTAGCCAAATTCAATCATAAAAAACTTTGAAAACGTGAATTTGTCAAAACAGCTCCAACAGAATACAGAACAGATACAGAACTTTCTCCATTGTGAGATCAATAAAGTATTATTTTATCTTATCTTATATGCTCAACATCAGGACTAGATTAGAGCGCATGTTTTTGGTGGCAATGTTTAATTTGCATTGTTGACCCAGTATGCCGTATTATTATTATTATTATTTAAACATTATAATCCCCCTCCTGCTGTGTTAACAACTACCAATTACTGTAATTCCACCTGCTGCGCACTCGTTTCTCTTCTGACGACACGCTACAGCTCAGATGCTTTGTGCAGCCACCAATGCCTCTCCTCAGCCTCAGAGAAAACCCATATGCGACCGCTTCTCAGGACCAACTTCCAACTGTTTTACTGTAATACTTTCGCCTGTGTTTTATATGAACAATGGTATAGAGGGGACTTTTCTTTTCCTGACAACTATCCACTGGCACATTTTTCTCAAGCAATTTATAGAGGATTCTTTAGCTTCTGTTGTGCAGTGAAATATATCACTGGTAATAAGCAGCTGTGGCTAAATAGGAGACTCATTAACACTTGTGGTGAGCAGATGTTGATCGTGAGGTGTCTTAGGTCCTATGGCTTCAGGCTCAATGTCTCTGTAATTGCCTCTGATAAAATATATATAGTATACGGTACAAATAGTGACATTGAGATTTAATTTATTATAATAAACTTAAAGAGACATTTAAAAAAAATCAACATATGTCACTCAGGAGGAGCTCGGAGTAGAACCGCTGCTCTTCAAGGGTTGCTTATGGAACCCGAGTGAGGAACTGGGGCAAGTGTCCACAGTGCGTAGAGTGCTGCCCAGATATGACCCTGTCCGACATAAAGAGTAAGGTTTTGTTTTTGTTTGTTTGTTTGTTTTTCATGCAATTTACGTGTGTCTGAAAGTCAAGGTCAGAGTTTGGATCAGAGGCTGCGGGACAAGCACATGTATGGAGGACTAAAACTGTGAAAATAATAAATAAATAAATAAATGTCCATATTGGCAAATAATTATTAAAGGCATATTGGAGGATTTCCACCAAAACAAAGGAAGCTCCCGCCCTACTCACGTTTTGAAAAAAACCGCACATGCGCAGTACCGTCCTTGCTGCTCCTCTGTGAACGCGCTGACGTACGTGTCTGCGCCCAGCTCGCTCGTGCACACCTATGTCTGACAGCATCACAAACATGCCTGCTACTAGCCGAAGGAATATTTCCACACTTACGTCAGATTCACCACCGGTAAGTGATCGTCTATTTATTACGATCAAAAATGCGTGCATACCAGAAACATTGTAAACACAACCGTACGCTAGCGTTAGGAAAATGATTCTGTTAGCCTAGTCTGTAGCATGCTACGAGCTAATAAAGCTATCGTTTAGCATCAAATGTGATTCCATGTTTATTTGCCATTTGTTTAGAGCTTTTAAGAGGGAAGCCTTGTGGGTTTTGATGAGGATTACGAGCACCGGCCGCCCTCTTCATCCCGAGGACAGAGGGCCAGGAGAAGAGGTGTGCAGCCGGAGATGGAGACAGGCTAAGCTACCCCGGGGTAGAGTTCCACCGAGAGCCCGCAATGCCTGATGGAGTGGCAGACCTGTCCCGGGAGGACATGGCTAGGCTCAGAAAACTTCATGAGAAGAGGATGAAATTTGAATATGTATCTTATCAA
>OMNZ01033032.1:9150-24072 GCA_900303255.1 Lesueurigobius sanzi | reverse complement strand
TGAGCTGAAACACCTCAGCCCTTTCCTTACTGCAGTCTCAGATCCTCCAGGAAGACAAATTTACTTTCTAACGATAAATATTTTTTCGGTACCAGTTTTCGGTACCAATTTATTTTTCGATATCGGTAGTACCTTCATTATTTTTTCGATACCGTACTGGTATTGTTTAACGGTACCCAGCCCTACACAGAAGTCTCCTCTGGTGCAGTAATTGCATCCTGTGTGAAGGTTTTAACACAAGGAATTATCCAACATTTAGTTCAGCGAGACACAGCTAACTAATAACAAGAGGAAACTGTTAGCCTGGGAAGTTAGCATCATGTTGCAACAATCCATGCACAGAGTATTAGAGTATTATAATATTGTAATGTACCTTCTTATTGTATTGTCTACACAGTGTTTCCCATCAATAGAGGAGACTATGATGGCCCCTATTGACTCAAATTTTCTCCTCCATCGTCTAAAAATAAGGTGCCATAGACCAGCCGATCAACTGTTTAATTATGAATCGCAACAACAAACAAAAAACATGAAAATATTACAATTCACCAGGGTCAAAGGAGAATAATGTGGGAAACGACAAATATCCTGATCGTAATATAGTCCAATATTCCTAATCAGTTACTTTTGAGGTCCAATATCCCACTGTACGCTGAAGTAAATGAACAGTAGTAATAGTTTCACCCGGCCCCATGGATTGAACGGTGTGAAAATGGTAGTTACCTAAAGCCGCAGCAGGGCAGCTTGAGCAGGCGCAGGGCAGCCAGCAGCACCCTGAGGGGCAGCAGGGTGAAGGCATACAGGAAGGCATCCATGCACAGGAAGAAGCCAAACAGCATCAGCTACAAACGAAACACACGCAACAATCAGCACGTAAACAATACAAGATAATGGACATCAGTGGTTCTCAACTGGTGGGTCGGGGCCCAAAAGAGGGTCTCAGAAACCATTTCCTGTGGGTCGCGAGCCGTTCTCTGGGACCACGTCTATCCACAAAACATTTTCTTCCAATGTCCACCGCATTCATTATTGAGGTTTCACAAAGGGAAAGAGTGAGGTGAGAAGAACTTTTTTTTCAATAAAAGTTCAATTTTACAGCGCATCTTTTTGTGTGATATCGCTTTGTATCGTTTCAAAGCTAATTATGACATTTTCGATTTTAGTTATGGGCTCATTACCAAGTATTTGCTCATGAGGAAACTCAACTGGCCGCCCAAGATGATGTTGGACTTCTACAGGACCACCATTGAGTCCATCCTCACCTCCTCCATCACTGTGTGGACAAACACAGACTGCAGGACATCATGCTGCTGAGAAGGTGACTGGCTGTAAACCTCCATCTCTCCAGGACCTGTATGTCTCCAGGACCCGGGGGCGTGCAGGTCGGATCACAGCTGACCCTTCCCACCCTGGTCATAAACTGTTTAACCCTCTCCCTTCAGAGAGGAGGCTTACTTACTTACTTACACTTACTAACTCTGTATCAGACTAATGTAACCTGAATAACCTGTTCCATTTGCACTGCTCTATTTGCACTATGTGGTATGTCCACACTCACACTTGTTGCTAATCTGTAATTCACCATTTATGCTGCCGTCTTGTATTGTGTTAAATTACTATTTTATTACATTTTTCTATCTTATTCTATTTGTATGCATGCCTTGTAGTTCTTTTTATATCCTTTTATTCCATAGTTTATTTATCACTATTACAAGTTTATGTTTCATGTTGCACGAGAAAATTGCACGAGTCTGTGAAACACAAAAAGTGTATCACCAGCGGAGTCATTTGCACATTGCCAACTCACCAAGGACACAATGACGCCACATTTCTGCCTGTGCCACTGTGAGCGAGTGGTTGGTTGCAATCGCAGGGGGACGATGGTGCAGATTAGTAGCCTTGCTTCCATCAGTCTACCCCAGGACAGCTGTGGCGACAATAGTAGTTTACCACCGAGTGTAAAGTGAATGGGGCATATTTTTGATAATACTAAATAGTAGGGCTGCACAATTTTGACAAAAAACCTAATTTCGATTTTTCAGACAGAAATTGCGATTCGATTAGCGATTTTAATATTATATATAATATGTTCATTTAGGTCTCTGTGTCGACAAAAAGATAATTGCCTTGAATAAACTGCAAAAGCACAGTTCCAGTTTTTCCAGTTTTTTGTTAATTTCTCAACTTTGAAAACATACTTGATCGTGTAATACATCTTCCAAACCAAAATTCTGAAATTCTCTTGTCGATGATATATTACTATATTGAATTTGCAGTACAAATAGCATCAATCTAATCATTGCACTGACCTCAACACACAATTTATTGAGACGTTAATAGGCAGAGAACCAGTTCAAGTCAGACAACATGAAGAGGGAGAAGAGAACCGCCTCATAATGTCAACACAACCTGAAGGAAGTAAAACAAAACAACTCCATCTGCCGTATACAGTACAAGTATAAGCCAGCACTTACCTGAATGATACGCCCTACTGACTTATAAATCCACGGTGTTTCCTGATATCCTACGTTCCCCATACCGATACTGGCCATTTTTGTTACATATGACTTTCTGTTAAGAGCTCCAAATGTCAGGGCAAGTTGTCTGAGGCTGTTTGTCTTCTGTATTTGATCACCATTCAGGTTTGTGTGGTTTACTCAGGAAACAAACGGAGCCCATGTCTTTTTTTGCTGTTTCATTTCCGAGTAATGTCAGTGGAATGCACGATTTGAGCTACACTGATGTATTTAAGATGCCATTTGCAGTTATTGACAGTAATTTGATGAATAATGATGGGGAAGAGCTACCAATTTCCTGCAGAATAAGTAAAGACTTGTGGTTCAACACTGCCCTCTAGTGAGCTTTCGGGGAATAACAAAAATACTACAAATACTGGGCACATGGTTCAAGAACTCATTGTAAAATGTTATCAGTAGAAGGACTTAGTACTAAATTTAGCTGAAATTAATCTCACTTTAACATATTATCATCACCACTGTCATAATAATTCATAGTAAAATACATTATGAACTGAATATTTTAATGTTCGGTATACCAAAAGCACATAATAACCTTTTCTTTCTGCTCAATACCATTCACAACACATCCCTTTCAATTAAAAAACACCATAAAGCACCTAAGAATTGAAATTAATTTTTATGTCAAATGAACTCCTGAACTGTATAGAATGGCACGTCAGAAAGATGTTACATGAGTGCATATACACATTTTTTAATTAAATCTCTCCCTTTTTGTTTATCTAACAAATTTTCCAGTTTTCCATCATATTTCATCTATACTACAGCTGGAGAAATGCTGTGATAAGTCTGTTCATGATTTGTTTGAGGGATTTCTCCGTTGTGAGATCAGTAAAGAACTATCTTATCTTATTAGAGCAGGGATCTCCAACCAGTAGCTCGCCATTCCTTTCCACGTAGCTCGCGAAAGGCTTTCTATATTGTGCGCTTTATGAGTCAAATTTTAGATGCATTTTTGTTGTTCTGATCAAATCATCTCCAACCATCTAGGTGAAAACGGCAAAGTATAAAGCCATTTTCTTTGATTGTGTTCATCTTGGCTCCTAGAGGCCGAGTTACACATGTTTCTTGGAAGTACAAGTAGCTCACTGGCATTTTTGTAACGCAAAAGTAGCTCACAAGGATTAGACCATGACTGTTTGCACATTTCATTACATCCAAAACAAGGAAATATCTGCTAAATTATCACATTCACTTTATTTTTGTATAACCACAGGTGGCATGGAAGGTTTATCTGGGCCCTTTTGGAGAAAAATAACATTTCTGCAATATCATCAGGAATACAACACGGTGCTATCATATTAAAATTGTTATATTCATGGCTTTTAGGTCGGGGTCACAGTAGTGGAGTTCAGCCTGATTTTGAAATCAATAGTTACAGGGTTTAGACAGGTAGCAGAAAATCCAATGTAATGCTTTTTAATGCCATTTTAATACCTAAATACTACATTTTTAATGCCACAAATTGGTGTGTATTCAATATTAGTTTCCATATTCAATAGAACATTTGATGAAACGGAGAACTTTTCAACAGAAATAGTGTATAATTTCTGCCAAAACTGTAGTCTACACCCTAATATTTGCATTTTTTTGACAAACTTCTGCCGTAAAATTAGTTGAACTATGTCATTCATTTCAAGAACTTTCGATTTAATGCCAGTTTGAATTATATTTAATGCTTTTTTTATGACATTTAAGGCCTTACTTTTGACACTATTAATTTAAATGACTTTTAAACCTTTTGAATGCCCCGCGGAGACCCTGAGTTAGTTAGTCTAAAGTGGATGTATCACACGTCTGAGGCTTAAAACCAGACTTAAAAACATTCTTCAGGGTGCCTGAGCATTGATATTTCACATGTTATGAATTGGAATAATGCCTCTATATGGATTAGACAGTTACTCTAAAAAACATAGTCTGGCGAAGATTTAGCCTGAAGCTCCCCCTGTAGGCAGCAGTGGGAATGACTCGGTAAAAAATAAACTTTGTCTTTAGTCTAACAATGTGGGTAGCAACTCCGAGGCGCTGCGGTGTATACACTTTAAGCACAGAACAGCTCAGAATGTTGGATGATGGGCTTTAAAAATGCGGAGGACAGTTTCAGTTTCGAGACAAGTGCTGAACTGTAGAAGTAAACTCAAACTGAAATAGTGAAACAGTACTCCAGGTATGTCAAAAAAGTTGATTTTTGCATGATGTGTCTCCTTTAAGTTTGGATTGACATGACATCTCTGTTGTGTACAATGGGCGTAGCTTTGTTTTCTGCATCCTAGTGGTAAAGCAGCATACCTTCTCCAGCTCTTTGGGGATCCGCATGCATGTGTACACCTTCTCCCGCTGCTCTGTGTACTTAGCCTCATTGTGCTCCAGGAAATAGCCGCTGGTGAGTTCTGTGCAAATGAAGCGCTGCAGCGACGGATCTGGAACACGCAGTAACAACAGACAGTCAGGCGGGCGGGCAGACAGACAGACAGACAGGGAGCTTTCCACAAGGCTATTATCTGCAACAATCACTATCAACACAGCGGACTGCGGACTTTGAAGTGGCCGACTAGCAAAATATAGCAAAAAATATGACAACATAAGTTAAAAAAAAAAACAACAAAAGCAAATGTAATCAATTCCTTTCGTGGACTCTCTTGCAGTTTGTGTCCTTTGGCTGATATTGTGGGCCTATTTTACTCTGTTTAGTAAAGGGATAGACTCATTTATTCTTGATTTATTCCTGATTTAGTCCTGGTTTAGTGTCTTTTTTGTTGCAGTCTTTGTTCAATATTTAGTTCTACCCTAGCACGAGTTAGTCCAGGGGTAGGTAACCACGAACTCAAGAGTGAAATGATGCTCTTTAAAGCCTCTGGTGTGGTTCCTAAGGGTCTTTATGAGTTATATTATGCTAAAATATTACATACAAATTGAACAAGATAACAAGCGGTGACAAATTTAGATTATATTTGTACCATAATTAATTAATTTACTTAGTAAACGATATCTAGAACAGTATGCATTCTTTGTTTATTTGCATATACAAATACTATTGTGACTCTTTATTTGATTTGAAAGTGGCTCTTTTGGTGACCTGCATTAGAGCTATGTCCTTGTTCTGGACAGTTCAGTCTCAATTTAGTCAATTTTTAGTTCATAATTTTAGTCCTGGTTAAGAGATGGTTTAGTCTAGTTTAGTCCCAGGTTTAGCCTGTGGCACTGGTTAGCATCTGTCTTAGTCTCTGATACAATAGTCTTTGACTCCTGCGAGTGCCTGGTTCAGTTCCTTCCTGGTTCATACATTGCTTAGCTCTGGTTTTATCTACAAGTCATTTTAATCTGTACGTATAGGAATGAGTAAGCACCAAATAATACATTTTATAAGTTGTTACTTAAATGGACAAAACCAGCAATAACTTTCATCAGTTTCATTCTACAAGGTATTAATATAACCAATAAACAAACCCATACTGTCGCAAACATTTTCCATTCTACTTAACAGAAAATGAAAAGTGTCAAACATCATTATCTATGCTGAGCACACTGTATGGCGCTCAACAAGCATCTGTAGAAACTTTGAGAGCTGTTCAAGTCGATGCCACGGCAAGACGGGGCATCAGGGTTAATTGGGGTCGAGGACAAAAAAGAAAACAACACTCAAAATAGAGGTTAGTAAATATAGCCCTGGTCTAAACATGGGGCCAAAAAGACAGAGGCTGCCGTCTCAACAAGAGCTCAAAGCAAGCTATTCATGGTTTTCGGATTCTAGAATAATGTAACGTTCTTTGGTGGTTTAGACGGTGGGATTGTGTCGTTATCATTAAAGCTGGGTACCGTTCAAAAAATGTTTTTAGGTGCTTTATGGTATTAGGGGGGAAAAGATAATGAAAAAATATTTTCCTTTAGATAGCGCTTTTTGATGCCTGGCGGGTCCTGAGACAGTACTAAAGAAAGTTACTTGGTTGTTTCAGCTCAAATAAATGAAAAGAACTAGTGTGTTATGGATTAAATGACCATTATTGTTCTGTTTTAAGGTTCTAGATGACCAATAATTTAATCTATGAATCGAAAAGAAAAAAAAAGTATTGTTCAGGTATCGTAAACCAAGTATCGTTAAAGTACTGGTATCGAATAAATTGTAATGGTGTGGTGTACATGTTATGGGGTGTCTCTCACCCAGCAGCCTTTGGGGGTTGAGGGCCGTGTCTAAGCCCTGAAGGCAATGTGTTCCCGGCTATTCTGCATTCTGTTGCTGGCTTGAGGAGAATAAACCTACTCACAAATATCCGCTTGTGTCGCTTTCTCCTCCGCCACAATTGTACCCAAATCTAGCGCTGCCATAACCACATCTGTGTCAAATTGCTGGTTAGTGTCATGTTATTGTTAAGCCAAAGGAGATAATAGGTAGGGTTAGGCTAGACTTATCTCTACTTCCCCCACAATGTATGTCAACAAGTGCACTTTAACCTGATGATGGTGGACAGTATTCACAATATTTGGACTAAGCAGGTAAGGCTTGAACTAGACTGTCCACAGGTTTAGATTGAATACATAGGCAGCTGCTGTCTTGAATGGAAATAATGTACCCAGCAAAGCAGTCATGGGTTTCATGTCTGACATAGCCGTCATAGTTTTTAGCTAATTAAACACAGCTACCACACTTGTTCTCTGTGGTGTAACAGAAAACAGTTTTTGCCTGGTATCGGAATTAAATGTATTTATCATTACTAGCCACATTGTCAAAGTAGACATTTGTGGGGGCAACTTGTGCGATAAAGCATTTTTAACGATTGTGAACTCGCAGGATAGTTGCTGTTTACACTATAGCCTTAACTTTCTATACTAAAACGAGTCGATCTTCACTTTATCATCGTATCCATTGTATGCTGTGGGTCTCTATTCATAGTTTTAGAGGTACTTTAAGTTAGCAGACCAATAATAATCGTTTAATTATAGTTTATTAGCCTGTTAGCGTCACGGTCACAGATCAGGCACAGCTGCTCGACACCACAACATGCTCATCTCCAGCTATTGCTAACACACATCTTCCCACAAGTTTGATCTAACTTAAGACACCACATCGATCGCACTGAACCCGGATCATAATTAAAGTGCACTGAGATGATGCAGCAGCAGCATGTAAACACACAGCATGGTTGACTAGCGGTAAAGATGCGTGTCAACAACACCATACCTTCTTCGGACTGCTCCTCCTCCTCCTCCTGCTGCTGCTGCTCCCCTCTGTCATCGCTAACGTCATAAAAGCCCAAAGTTTCTGGGTGGCCTGGAGTTAGATCCATTTTCCTGGACTTGTGCGAGTCATCCCACGGCTGAGTGTGTCTCCTCCTCAGGTCAGCGCTGTCAGCTTCTTTCTCCTCTGACGGCTCGGTGCCAGTCATGTCCGCCATCTTTACTTTGGAAGCTGCCGCCGCGCTACGTCATGTTCGCTACGTGCTACGTCACTGGGTTACGATAAAACAATAAAAACGATTTACATGTGGTTTTTGTGGTAAAGAGACAATTACGCATTTGTTTATTGAATGTTTGTACAGTGAAATATTTTGGATTTAAACTACTTATCTATAATGTATCTACTTTAATCAAAAATATTGACAGGAATATGAAATAATTTTATGTTATTCAGCTTTTTCAATTGGGAAGTATCACTTGCATTAAATGAAATGGGCTGACAAAAAAAAACATTGTATCATATACCTTGCAGACATTAGCTTATGTATTTCTACTATTATTTCAATTAAAAATAAAAAGCTGGAAAAACAATGTATTTCCTACTAAAATATAATCTCATACCTGGCACCTCCTAATCCATTTGTTTTATGTGTGGGTTGTTGTTTTTATTATTTATTATATTTCTAGCTTCTTCTCATAAGGTGGTAATGTGCATCTTCCTGGCATTGTTTCCTCTTGCTGTGTTGTTTCTGTATATATAATAAAACATTAAATACAAACTCTGGAAAAGCAGATGATTATAAATAAATAAAATAACATATATGGAATAATAAAATGAATAGGCATTGATACAAATAAACTCGATACTGAAATAACGATCACAATAACTCAGAACTTGTCATTTTAACAGTTTTCACTAGATGGGGGGAAAGTTCCCTGTAAATGGCTGCACGACCAACTTTCTTTTCTTTCTTTTTTTCGCATATAAAGCATTTTTTTCCCAGGTAGTTTTTGTAAGTCCAAAAAGTACTGTTTGTTTTTCCTAGTAAAATAATCTATTTCTCACATTACACGAGTGTACTCAAAAGAAAAAGTTACATATCTGCCTTACCTCATCTGTCCACTTGGTGTCACTAAAGCTCCATCGGTTTTTGCAGCTCTTTCAAAGTTTCCCCAACAACAACAACGATGAGACTTTACTGAACTATTTGCAGACAGTATTTGTCTATGCAACGACCCAAATGGCATGTAACCAAGTAATGAGGAATTCTGTTTCCACACAGGTCTACACCTTTATGGGACCTGGCCCTCATGCCAGAAGAACACGACAGTGACGAACATAATTGTGTGCCTGACCAACTAACTAATACTGTTACCTCTGTAGATATATTTTTGACTGGATTATTATTATTATATTGGAGATAAGCCATGAAAACACGTTCAGGCAACATTAGCAGGACGTGAGGGAAGAATTCAAACCTTTATCCATGTTGTTTGTAAACATTACGGGTTTAGCGGGAGGCGGAAAGCTAGATCCCTATCTATTTCCATTGTAGCCGTTGTCATAGTAACGGTAAACAACTGTCTCACTGTTCTTGAAAATATCGGATAAAGCCTTATTTTATCGTCTCAAATGCCGTTCCCCTTGTTCTTGCACCTTAAGCAATAACAGGACCACATTTTTCACGAGTAGTTTTACGCTTAAAATCACTAGTTTTAGTTTAACCTTATTTCTTTTGCTCACTTCCTGCCTCCAGCTGTCACGGAAATTGAAGTTTATTCATTATTTACTGATTGATTTGTTTTCCCTCTAGCGTATTGTTGTAAGGTGAGTGTAGGTATGTTTTCAGTAGCAGGCTGCAACATAAAATATAATTATTTTGAACTTACATGAATTAAAAGGTAGGACTTAAAGGATTTGTAGGCCTACTTATCTCATGAACATTTCCTATCCGTGTCTCAATGTTCGGTCTATAGCGCCATTTTAAAACTGTGAGTGTGTGTGCTGCGTACTTACCGTCTTCGACTCGAAACCACGAGCGTCGCAGATATTTTAAACCCAAGTAAAGTTGTAAGCACGGTTTATTGGCACACATAATGGTAAAGCATACATACCAGACATCAGAGTTGACACTGAACACCTCTGCTATATAATGTACAAATGGTGTCTAATAATACTAGCCTCGAACATATTTAAAAATGTGTTAGTTTCCTTACAAATGCACAAATAAATACCCAGGCTCCAGTTGTAAAAAGATGTCCATTGTCTGTCCTCTCTGTCCATTTCGTTTTGTAAATAACAAAAGAGATAAGGGGAAATTAGCAATATAGATTAAAGAACACAAAAGACGGGTATTTCCGAGCATTTCTGTTGGGTGGAAAAGACTCTGTTGCAAACATTTTAAAGTATTTTTTTGTTATTATAGACAATATAAAAACCTAGATTGATTCTTGATAATTAGTGGCTTTGGTTTCGCACTGAAAAAAAATCAAAAGTCCCATATCATGCACTGTTTAAGTTAACACTGTAATGCCATATTGTCAATTTCAACACTGTTATCAGTATGAAAAAATGGTCAAAGTAATCCAGCCTGAGTGGAGCTCAATAGACCCTTTCACTGTTTGTAAACATTCTGGGCTTAGCTGGAGGCGGAAAGCTGGATCCCTATCTATTTCCATCGTAGCTGTTGTCATAGTAACGATAAACATATGTCTAACTGTTGTTGGAAATATCAGATAAAAACTTATTTTACAGTGTCAAATGTCGTTCCTCTTGTTCTTGCACCTTAAGCCACAATAGGACCACATTTTTTAGTTGTAGTTTTGCACTTATAATCGCTAGTTTTAGTTTAATCTTATTTCTCTCGCTCACTTCCTGCCTCCAGCTGATGTCACTGATGATGTAAGCAGCGAAAGGGTCTATAGTCCCACCCACCTTCATTCATTTTTCCCATAGACTTTTCTTAAAATTTGAAAGACTTTAAAGGCACGATGGAGGCTATTCAGATTCAGAGTGCGGTAACTACTGAAGTGTGATTATTTTTAATGAAAGAAAACACCAGGTACTTGAAAATAGAGATAGATTAATAGATAGCAATTAAACGTTTACATCATTCTTTTAAATAAGGTTGTTCCGATACAATACTTGCATCAGATTATTATGGCAGCAGCAAGTGCCCATTTCACTTCACCAATCCGATTCCATAGGCTACTGCATTTTATAAGGGCCTTGGCTAATGCTACGCTAGCGCCCAGAGGAGGTTAAATACTGACTAGACTCGCGTAAAAAGCATTTGTGTTACCTCTTTGATGCCATCATTTAGCCTTTAGAGTGGAAGAAGAACGTGGGCAAAATGTACAATCTTTGTTTAAACTGCTAAAATGAAATTACATACATCGTCTTCACACATGGTATTAACTGGTATTGACACGGTAAGTCAAAAATGTGCCTATGGAAGAAATATTTTTGTACTTGGGGAAAAAAGTACTTGAGTGATATTAAAATGAAACGTTTGCTGTATGTTACTGACATAAATATGAGGAAAAAACACATTTTTGTAATTTTAATTTTATGTTTTCATACAGTAAAAATTGCCTATATTTTCAGCAATAATATCTAAATAATGGGTAAAACCAGATTTAAATGTATGATTTAATTTGCTGACATACTGGGTACAAAGATTTATTCAGAGGGGATTTGGGATAGCTTGTTTAGTTTTTGAATAAACTAGTTATCAGTGAATACATCTGTAAAAGTTCAAATTTCACAATATTGTTTTGTGTTCAAAACTCAATAAGTCTGAATGAAATATTGAAAAACCTTCAGAATCTTAAGTCTTTAGGAGCTACTAAAAAGGGTCATTGAAGTTTTTCCATATACTGGAGTTCTATAGAGAAATGTTGATTTAGTGCATTAATAACACTCCTTATTGTAAAGATTAGGTCATTTATTTGTTGCTCAAAACCTGAAAATTGAAAGAAATTAGTTTTGTCTGCAGTGTCTCACCTCAAAGCAATCTCCTTGCATTTAAAATTGGATAATAAAACTCAATTTACTAAAAAAAGAATCTAATTTTTTTCTTGTTCTAACTTGAAAAATACTGTTTTTTTACTTGGCAAATCAAAGCTAATTATTTCGACAACCTAACTTTTAAACTGTTAAAATGTATTTAATTTGGAAGGTCTATGGGAAAAATAAGGGAAAGAAATGTCTAAACTAAAGCGGGTTTAGAAGTGAGCACATGCAAAGAATGAAGCAAAACAAAAGTCTCAGGGGGTCATTTAACAACACAGGTGCTAAATACTGTAGCAAGTGCAAGCTGAATAGTAGCAATAGATACAGTGTCATACTAGGGGGCGTGGCCTAGTGAGGGGATGGAAGCTTGTTATGGGAATCGCTATTTTTCACTCGCTTTGGATATTTTCTGACAGACTAAAATCACATTTACCACCGACAAATAACGTTGAGTCAAAATGGGGTCCTTATAAATGTTTTGACACATTCACATTAGAAAACGAAGAAGATTGTCCAGTAGAAGTGAAAAGCTGGTGTTTGAAGCTAGCCGCTAGCATGAAGCTAACGTTAGCATTGTGGTGAATATAGTTCAGGATCGTGATGTCATATTGAAAAGTATTATGGGATTTGCAGCAGGTTTTTCCACAATAAACTAATGGAGGTTTTAAAAGGTAAAACACTGGAGTTATCGTTTATAACAGCATTTTGACACTACAGTGTGTTAGATGTATTTACCAGCAGTGACTCAGCAGCTAACGGAGCTGTTCCGCGGCTCTTTTCTCCACTTTTTAAAATGTTTCTATCTATGGACAACGTTTTCTTGTAGAAACAAACATGGAAACAGTGAATTCATTGAACACCTCTGTTCCTCTCCATGCCTCGGTATCTTTATTAGGTAGAAAATACATCTGTAATTCAGCATTAGTTAGAGTAGTTGTGGAGAAAGTTGTTGAAGTCGTCGTTTTTCCCCCTCACTGCAGCTTCCGATGTGATTGTTTGTGGGCGTTCCCAAAGATGCCGTCTGTATCTATCGCTATTTGTGGGCATGTTACACCTAATTTACCATTCAAAATTGCGTTAATTACAATATCAATGCCCCAAAGTTGATATGTGACCCCCCCCCTAGGTATGTTTTTCATAGAGAAGCAATGTTGCATCATGGTTAAAAAGCTTCATTGTTAAAAACCAGCTGAGCATGATATGGGCCCTTTAAAAGTAATAACACCACTGTCCATGCCACACAACAGAAATGCGACTCCTATACAAAACTACAGCTGCCATGGCGCCAACTGGTCCTCAGCGGACAATTCATTTCTTCCACTCTATTTACAAATAGCTACAAACCTCTTTTAACAGTGTTCCCAAACTGATCATAAGCTTAAAAATTCAGACTGTTCGGAAAAATACAGATATCAAAATGAAACGAAATCATGCAGGCGTTACTATCAGTTTGGGAATAGGTCATTTTTAAAGGGAACAAATTTTCAAAAGGAGGAAGAAAATAGGCAAGGATCACGAAAATTACGACATGATTGGGGGGTTTGCAAAGAGAAAGTAGCAATAAGACCTCAACACAATCAAAGCGGTTGGCATGAATTCACGACGTGTGCCCATGCGCCGCGTAAAACAATCTTTAAAAGCTCATTTCAAAAAGAGTCTCCGTAGTTGGCGGGACCGGTTGTGCGGACTTTTATTTCCCTCCTTAATTGCAAATTGAAATAAGCAGCAAGAGGCGGCTGAAAAGCAAACCCACTGGATTCGCAATAAAACCAAAATTGCCTCCAATACAATCCCTCGCTTGAAGAAAGTTTTCTTCCAAACTGCCATTTTGGAGGTTTCGCTTTCTGTTCTTCTAGGCTTCGAAAAGACTTCAACCAATCCAACATTGATCCGACCGTGAATTTACTCTTCAATTGTCCGATGAAGACGGGGAAAAAGTTGTTGTTGTTTTTTTTTTTTTTTTACATAATGTTGTACACAATTGTATGCGTCCATGTCTTTGTGGGTATTGCTGGATTGCCGGATTTCTCACCAAATTGCGTAGACTCCGAAGAAAAAGTGTCATTTTTTAAAAAGTTTTTGACGCAAAAAAGGGAATTGGTAAAATGAATTGCGTTCAGAATGTTGCTCTTGTTTGGGAGTATTTTGCCGTACAAGTTTAGCCGTACAAGACAAGGAACCAGCCAAGATAATACTCTTGTTGTGTCTTTGGGCGAGGCTAATGAAGTGAGAAGTATTTGGAGATGTTTTGTTTGAGAGCATTGGCACGATTTTCAATATGAGCGATGGATGGAAAGGATGGAAATAGCACGGTAGCGAGGGATAATGAATTCTCCTTGTTTCTATATTATTAAGATTATACTATCCACATTTCTTGGTCTTTACACTGCGTTAGGGCTATAATGCATCTACACTGGCTTCATGATCCCCCAAAGAATGATTTTTAAATTCTTGATGGTTCCTAAGTTTCTAAATGGAGAAAGAAAGCATCTATGTGACCTCCTAACACAGTGTAAGGCCTCTGAGATCAGCTGGTTCTGGTCTTCTGGTCGTTCCTTGGGACCTCTGTTTATATTTTTGATAATGATGGACGGATACTTCAATACTGCACAGCAAATCTGAAGGTCCTAAAGCGCCTTGTTATCGAAATACTCCAAAACGAGACAGACATTCTGAATCTGAACAGTTTTAACGATAAATATCCCTTTTTGCTGCCTATCTCCCGAAAACCCCTCGCGTCCGACGGGGTCCAAACAAGTCACGCCTCTCAGTTTTGTCACTGCTTTTCCCGCGTTCTCCCCGGTGTGTGTGTGTGTTTATTGGGTGGGCTGGGGCGCTGTGCTCTCGGCTTTGGGCTCGGGACCGTTGGGGGGCTTGGTGCTCCACGGCGGGTTGTTGGCGAGCGCCGGGGAGCTGTGGAAGTCGTCGTCCTCGTCCAGGCCGTTGGTGGCGTCGTACTGCGTGTTCTCCAGGCGCGTGATCAGGCGCTCGTCCTCGTCCCCGAACTCTCCGCCCATCAACGTCGGCTCGCCCACCACCATCACGTCCTGCGGGGAGAGGGAGGTGAGACAGTGAAACGGTAGAAGGATCTGTAGAAGGGGACACTAAGCCTTTTTTCTTACACTCTTGTAAGAAAGTGTGCAGTGACAACTTGAGATGTCATGACAAAAATTAAGTTTAGGAACAGGGATATTGTTA
>OMNZ01033022.1:5336-43400 GCA_900303255.1 Lesueurigobius sanzi | reverse complement strand
ATAGGTAGACATTACTATATATTATACAAAATATACTGTGTATATAGAGAGGCTGCTTTTACAAGCAACACATTAATGTGTGCCTTTGTACTCCACAAAACCAAGCCAAATATCACACAGCAGATAAATGGCAAAACTCACTGTGATGTTACAGAAGAGTAGAGCCAGAATAAAAGTCCCAAACCAGGGTTAAATCCTTCCAAATCATAAAACTACTGCAGAGGCAGTAGACAACTATTTCCAAAACAGCGGTGGCAGTGGGAGAGGAGAGGAACACAGCACGTCATCTGACCTCCCAGCATGCACCTGTCCTCTCAAAATCAAAGGTCTTGGATGTTTTATAATAAACAGGTAGGCTATATTTCCTAATAATAAATAAGAACGGGACAGAGTTATAACGTTATGCCCAAGAAAGACTCTTTGGTCCCTGCTCTGTGTAAGATAATATTGTGTGTTATTCTCTGGCTGACTCCCATGACTGAGAAGAGTACTGCTACAGCATAAGGTATAAATAGCGCCAAACGTACATGTGGCGAGAAGTCGTAATTGCACCATAGCAATGTCCATTGATCACAGCACTGAAGTTGCGCTACCGTGAGCAGGCAGGGTATGAGTTAACTCTTTGGGGGCCCCAAGCAGCTGCCTGTCTTGCCTAATGGCAAGGGACGCCTCTGAGGGTATGCAAACTTTTGGCCTCAACTGTATGTGTGTACAAGACTTTCACATTTATTTTATTGCCGTAATACATGTATGTACATTTATATGGAGCTTCTCAAATTGTGAAAAAAATGTGCTTGGTCCCATTTCACTTTAACTTACATCAAGATTTATGAAGCAGTTTATAAGTGTATTCAAAATTGCCTCATTGCTAAAATAGAAGCATAAGTGAACATCAATCAAACTAAGAAAGAAACCTCTAAAGGGCTATGAAATACTACTTTATTAAATCAGTTTTGTACTTTGAGTAGTTCCCCAAACTGTCCAAGCTCCACCACCCTCAAAAAAGAATTCCACAAAATATGTACAGATTCCCTTCCCTGCTATAACTATTGGACTTTTTTCTTCTTCTTTTCTTTACAATTAAATCTGTTTATGACCCCCACCTCAGTCCCTCCTGACCCTCTCTTTGTGAACTCCTGCTGCAGTTGGGAGATAGTCTGTGTGTTAGGCATCAAACACAGCAGCACTGACATCTAGAGGAAGGCTGCCAGTACAGAGACACACAGGTGCACACAGGAAAGAGCCGACCACAGACAGGAGGAAAGCACTAAACCACTTTAGGATTAAGCTCGCAGGGAATTTGTCAAAGCGAAACGTTAGGACACAGGGAGCAAGGAAGGAAGGAAGGAAGGAGAGAAGAATTGCTTCCTTGAGTGATTCCGCAGACCAAAGAGTTTCAGCAGCGATCTGTCCTCAGACGTGGGGTCAGAGCTATATTTATCCACAACAGCTACAATAATAATCTCAACCCACTCACTCACTGCAGTAGTCGTTTTTTCAAGTTTTTCAAAACAATTGTCAAGAGAGGACGAGTGAGTCATTTTTAGGATGGTCTGTGACAACCTTTAAAGAACCAAGTAATAATGAGTAATGCATATTCTTATTTTTCTCAGCACTTTGGGAAGCTATTTCTGATTTTTATCTGAGAACAGTGCTACTTGAATAATGCTTACTTACTTGGCCATGTATTGGAATCGAAGTCTATTTTTATGATAATAATGCGTTTGATAAAGCACTTTTTCACACTCATACTTGGAGGTGTTTTTTTTTTTGCGATGTCCTTTCTATCAGGCCAAGCAGAGCTCAGAGTGGTCACGTGATGTTGCTGTGACGTTTGTTGTCAGCTGATTTACTTGCCTGACTTTACACCATTGGTTGGCTCAAACTCCGGTGAGAATGCTACCAGACCAATCACAGCACAGGAGACTAAACGATGTGTCATTTTCAGCTAGTCAACCATGGACTAGCCAAGATGGCAGCCGCAACGGAGCAATGTTTTAGCACTGCCGTACCCTTGGTTTTCAATGAGTTGAATTTGTCAATCAATCAATCAATTTATTCGTGTATCGCCCAATATCACAACAGGAGTCATCTCAAAGGGCGTCACACCAAAACTAAAAACAAATCCATATCAAACATCGAACAATAATCCAACAAATGAAATGTCACAAACAGATGTAATGTCACACATGTAATATCTAACATAACAAGCCTAGGGTATCCCTCTTCCTTAGACCCTCCTCCACAGCAAGGAAAAACTCAAAATACCCTGTGGGAAAAAAACAAGAAATCTCAAGGAGAACCACAGTGTGGAGGGATCCACTCCTATGGACGGATGGGCAATAGAAAGTCCCTAGGCCGACTAGAGTCCTTAGCTATGTCCAGTCAGAGGTGCTGAGGCCACCGCCGTTTAGTCCCACAAAACCTCCTTAAAACCACAACAAAGCTCTGAAGGTTTTTCTTTTTTAAAAAGACGTTTTCAAAACTCTTCCTACTGCATTTATGTCATATCTGTGTTAGTCCCGCCTCTAGTCTCGAATTTGAAAGCCAGCCAACAGCGCAATCCCAGGCTGTCTTCCCTGCCAGGCTACTGTTTTCCCACCAGTGGAGGTAGGACAAAAGTCCCATCTGCAGACCGACTTTGTCCCAGGTGTGCGAAAGCAGAAAAAGCCCCATCATCCCTGTTCACTGTCCTGGGCACACGTGTCTGAATTTCTATTGCCCTCTTTATCCAGCGGCAGTGTTCATTGCTGCCGATCTGTACTAGTTCAAACATCAGCGGTATGCACACTAGATTCATGCAGGTAAAGTGAGTGAAGTGTGGTAGCTGGAATTTAAACCTCCTATCGATTATAAAATGGCAAATTGCTGACTTGAACCAATTTGCTGCATGTCCATGTACTTTAAAATCCGCTTTTGACCTTTTATCCTTTTACCAGTTCAAAAAGAAACTTGTATACACTCCTCAGTTGGCCAAAAGTGTTGAATCCAGTTTTATTATTCCATTTCAATCAACTGTGCCTTTGCTTACAATCGTGTGTGCTGTTTCCTCAGGACTGGATCATTGCCCCTGAAGGCTACGCGGCCAACTACTGCGACGGCGAGTGCTCCTTCCCCCTCAACGCCCACATGAACGCCACCAACCACGCCATCGTCCAGACACTAGTAAGAACCCTCTTTTTTCATTAGTGCTACAAAACACTCCATACATCACTTAGCCACTACCAGGAGAAGCCATTACGATTTTGCAGAAAGGCTCACAGTCGATCTCTCCCTTTTCATTATTCATAGGTGCATTTGATGAATCCCGAGAACGTGCCAAAGCCGTGCTGCGCTCCCACCAAACTCCACGCCATCTCCGTGCTCTACTTCGACGACAACTCCAACGTCATCCTGAAGAAATACAAGAACATGGTGGTGCGGGCATGCGGCTGCCACTGACATCTCTTGGGGGCCGCGAGATGTCAAAGTCGGTTTGTTGAAAGGGCTGCAAAGACTCTACTTCCGGAAAAACAAAAAAAAAAGTGGGTCATGAGACGTAAATGGACAGCGAGAATTAATGCAAGTAACTTTTTGGGGCAGCTTCAGCTCGTCCTCTGGCTGCTTTGTGGATGCCTATGGTGAAAATGGCTGCGTGCGTGGATGCGGGACAAGTACAAGAGTTTGTGTAACGCGAGAGTATGGATGCCTTTGAAGACGTGGCTTCTTTTTCACCACTGAGACTGCGGACCATGGCGTTTGTGGGACCAACCAACGGAGAGTATCCAGTATAGCCTACCTTTGTCACTTTTGACTTAAATCATGGCAGAAGAAGCTCACATACAGTAAAGCGTATAGAAGAATTTTACACCAAATGCCCTTTCTGTCCCAACCTACTTCTTCTTCTTTTCATTAGTTGGAAACACTTCTAGCGGATATCACGCCGAGGGGGGAAGGGGAGGGACCAGTTGTTACAGACTTGCCTGCCCATTTTGGAAGGCATCCAGACTCTGGATCAATACCACTTCGTATGATAGGGCAGTGTGATAGGGCAACCAGGGGTATGCAAGAGGTTAGGAGGGTGTGCTTGGATTAATTTCAGATAAAAATAAGATGAAACAAATGTATTTTTTTTAAGAAAAGCTTAAAAAAACTGTAGAGTGAGTTTCAGTGTGTTTAGTTGTCTTTTTTACTGATAAGGAGTTTTAGTCATTCACTTTCTAACTAAGCAACAAAACCATTGAGGCAGGGGGTACTCGTAGAATAAATGAAAAGCCCAAGGGGTACACAACTCAAAAGAGGTTATGAACCACTGTGATAGGGTATTCCTTTCAGGGATGGTATAGGTCAGGGGCAGGCAACGTCAGGTCCGGGGGCCAAATCTAGCCCTCAAGCATATACCCTCTGGGCCCCAAGATGATTTTGAGAAATATGACACTCTGAAGATCTAAACACAGATTAAAATACTCTAAAATTCTGCAATATTGTCAATTGTCCCTGGGGGAGACCTCCAGACCCCTTTTAAGTCTATATGATGTATCAAACAAGTAATAGTAGAAAGTTGTCCTTCACTTTTGCAGGTTAGGCCCTCGATCTATTCACTAGGAAAGTAATTTTCCTGCCTCCAAGCAAACTTGCCTACCCCTGGTATAGGTCTTACAGAACAATACTTGGATGGTATATTTGATCTAGGATGAGGTGGGTGCCACCCGTTTTTTTGTTTATTTCATTAGGGAAAGTCGCAGACGTTTCCTCCTCTTTTCTTGATTTTTCCATCCCAGGACCATAGTTGGTACATTACTGTGACTGGAGAGGACAATGAGGGTTAAAGTGCATATGACAGGTCAGGTAACATAGTTTACACATTTAAATTTTGCTTAATAAATGATGTTTATGTTAGATTTATATTGATTTAAGCATTGGTTATAAACTATTGAAATAGGTGTCAATTGTTATTTTTGGCAACAATCCACAACCAACTGAAAATGGTCTTGCGATTCACTACGAATCTTTTGGGCAACCTCACCCCTATACCTTTTCCTCTTAAAATGAAACAGAAGAATTATCCCATCAAACGAGGTAACGATTATAAAACTATGAAAACCTCTCATATGCACTTTAAAATGTCTTTCCCAGGGATGCAAGGCCTGTCTGCTCAGGCTGGGTTTGAACCGACGACCTGTTGCCTCCCCAACAATACCCAGCTTATATTACATTTGAATGCAGTTTTATGATGCGTTAGACCCGTTGCCTTCTGATTCTCCTCCGCTCTCTTCACATATTTTCATCACAACTCATATTTACCTTCCAGAAATACATAATATGGACTCAACCAAAGTGACCACAGTCTATTTCAGTGGCGCGCTGCTCCAAATATCCCCCTCCGTGTCAATATTTGTCGGCCACGATGCACCGAGCCGCCTCTACGTGATGCACGCTGTGGCCTGAACGATGTTTTCCTCCAAAGAAGTAAAGAATACGGCCTTATCCCTCGGACATACCGCAAAGGGCCATTTCCATGTAACTGCACTCGCAAAGTTAACAAACGCTTCCACCCCTGACAACCCGTCAAGAGATCGTGGAAAAACAGTTGGCGAGTCAAAAACAGTCGGCTGGAGGGTAGCTCTGCCAGTTTTCTGAAATTAGCCCTTTGCTTTTGCAGCCCAAGGTAAAATTATGTTGAGTTTTGTGCGCAGTGGCAACATCTTTCCACTCGCACTTGTTACTGTGAGCTTTGAACAACATGAACTCTTTTAAAAGGGACATTATTTTTAACTAGCAAGAACAAGATACCTATGTGCCTAACCAATGTAAAGTACAAAATATACCTCTGGTAAGCTGCTGTCTGTGTGACCATGTTTAAGACTTTTCTGTAAATACTTGTACATTCGCTGCTTATTTATTGCACCTTTATATAAATGTATCACATTCCTTATTATCAGACAGATGAGAGAACAAAAATGATATTTTTTGAAAAAGTTTTATTATGAAATCTCATGTTACAACTTGCCATTAAACAGTTTTGTACAAAAATGCATGAGCAATGAAAGCCCATGACTTACAAAGAAACAGAAAAACTTTGTCACTGGAGTTCCTTAGACCATGTGCGACTCATAAAAAACTTCCATGAACAAGTGACGTTTGTTTTGTTTGAGGGTCTGAAAGTGCATTTTTGTGCCGACAAAAAATATGAGATCACTAGATTGGTGCACAATTAGACAAAGCACTACTTTACAACACAGTTTCCTGATAAAATGATGCCATTTCCACCCTTTACTGTTACCAAGTCATTTTATAGCAAAAATGTTGTTACTATGCCATTTCCATCCTGTTACCAAGTTATTACTGTGGTGTAAAGTTGTACCCAGTTAGTCATTGATAGGTTTTGTGGACTGATGCTTCTGGGAAAGGTTTGACCGATCACTTTAATAATGTAAAAACATGAGAGCTGGATAATGTTGACTAATCCAGTCTGAAATGACACCTAAGTATCCACAGTGCAAACACTTTTTTACTAATACAAAGCTGTCCAAAAAGGTGACTTAAAAAGAAACCTGGATCATAAGTGTAAAATAAAATGTTGCAGATAAAGCAATATGACCCTGAGAAGTACAAAGTATTTTTAACACTGTTGTTCTCGAGGTAATTCACTGCTATGTGTTCACGCAACATTCTAACATCGACGAGTGTGAATTAAAAAAAAGAAATCCATCAATAGCACATGGTCGAGGAGTGAAAACTTGTGCTTGGAGAGGAGCTGGAGGGGGGCTGACCAATATCACACCTAAACGGCTTCATTTAGATGGCATAAAAAAGAGAAAATAGATAGAAAAGAGGAAATTGATATTAATAAGCCCTCCTCCTCATCTCGTGGGCAGCACAGTAATTCCCTGAGGGTTAAGTCACGTAAGCCACTACTGGCTTTAATTTAAAAAAAAGTACCTTCAACTTAACGCTCGACAATGAAAACAAACTTCACAATCTCTTCGTGACATTTAAAACCACAGCTTCCCAAGAATAAAATTCACCTTAAAAATTGCATCAGGGTAAACTTTTGATCAGAAACAAACTTATATTTTCTTTTTACTGCTACATGTCGACAAAAGCAAGACCATGTTTAGCCCTGATTACTTCACATTCCCACCTGACAACAGAGCTTCCATATTAATTTCAGAAAGTCACGCGCCACCAAAGAGAACATTCATGAACCGACAGCAAGACGGTTGATGCGTTGTTTACTTAACATCCCGCCGGAAGAGACAGATTTGGCCAGTGTAGGAGAGAGAGAGAGGTGTGTCCCCGTAAGCCCTGATGTGCAGTTTGCTTGAGCAGAGTGGTACAAAGTGGAGTGGAGTGAGCGGGGGAGAAAGGTTTTGGTTTTACAGCTCGTCTCTGGCCTGCTTCATCACAAAGCTGTGGAGGCTCTCGAGGTCCCGTCCGCCATTGTGCTCCTCGCCCTGCTCCCCGGCCCGGAACATGAACAGGGAGGGGTATCCTCTCACCTGCAGCCAGACAAGAGGGGGGAAAAAGTACAAGTTTGAGTTTCTTGCCCTGTGTCAGTTTCATTTATCTGTAGATGAGATGATACGAAGAAGGGTGGGAGCGCATCACTGAGTCAGAGAGGTGAGGGATGAGAGGGGACTTCCAGGACGATCGGAAAGACCATAAATGTACATGTCGAATGAATGCAACAGGCAAAAAAGTCCACGGCACACTGACTCTAAATAAAAGTCTGTTATTCAATTTTAAACTTTTCATATAAAATATATATATATAATATAAATATATATATATAAAATATATATATATATAAAAAAATATATATATATATATATATATATATATTTACACACACACCAAAAATGTTGGCATTTTCTTGACAAACTAACTATCCATTTGACCCTACTGCTTCCACAAAACGTCCTGTCTCACAAATATTTACAACTCAATATTAAATTTAGAAATTATGAGCACTTTATTTTGCCCATCTATCTTTGATGCAACTTGATTTCATTGCTCAAGCTTTCCAGTTTGAATTTTAGTAGCTTTTATATCAAAATGTTCAAACATTTGTTGGGTGGAGTAGATTCAATGATGTGGAACTGAAAAACACCTGCTTTCTATAAAAAAAAACGTGGCATTTTCACTGTGGAAATACCAGCAGTTTCAAAGTGTGGACTCCGTGACAATGACTGAGCACTCACGAGGTACTGACTAACCTCGCTGAATGAACTTTGGCAAAGCAAATCACGCACTAATTTGCTTTTAACAAGCACAAGCTTAATGATTGACCTCTCAGCCATTAAAGTCCATGTAATGATAATACTAAACCACCTAAAGGAGTTTGTTTTGGGGCACGGACTGACTAATCAATAAAGAAAAGGTTCATTTAAGGTGACGAATTTGCATCTTTGGCACAGAAGTGATGCTTTTTCAGCGGTGGTGGGTTTTTTTTCATGGAGACTGATGCCATTCACTTTTCACAGACATTTGAGAGCCCCTTATTCTTCATAGTGCGTATTATCTTTGAATTATTCCATTTCAAAAGTCCTTCAAAAAAGGTTTCTCTACCAGTGTTTTACTCAACAATACATACATGTCTTTAATGGTCCAATCTTTGACTGAAAGGTTTAGATATTGTTACTTTCCAGAGCCACATGCCCTTTGCTGTTCACTTCACACTTACAGAGTACTTGTTGCAGAGTGTGCGTTCCACAGTGCAGTCCACTTTGGCGATTTTGACGTCAGTGAGGCCCGGAAAGTCCTTCTTGGAGAGGTCCTCCCATGTTGGAGCCAGGTTCTTGCAGTGGCCACACCTACACGACAGCATGACATCATGTTATCCCACTCAACGGCTGCATAAATACAGTTCAAAGAGTGTAAATATCTTTTTCACATGCGACCCCGCATGATTTTCACCAGTCGATCCAAAAGCTACACAAATATTACAGTAGTTTGTATGATGAACTTACCATGGGGCGTAGAATTTGATGAAGGAAAGGCCTTTTGCTACCGTTTCATCAAAGTTGCTTTCTGTCAGGACCAATACACTGGACTGAAGACAAAAGAAATACACTCAGTAGGTCTGCATGATATTGAAAAACTTGGATTATGAGCTACTTGTGTGCAATATTTTGATAGCAATATTATTCCAATATTTTTACTTAACCAAACTAGGGCAGAGGGGTGCGAATAGTTAGGAAATGTGACATCAAAGAAAATACATTTGCAAACAATAATAGAATAAACATCTCTTATGTACAATGAATAGAAACATTTCTAGCAATATAGTACAAGTTCCATGTAATTTTTGTTTTTGGCTGTTATAAAAAAAAGCCTTGATCTCTGTCAGATTGTGTGATGTATCGTGGATTCTTGAAATACGGATTCGGCATCACCTAATATTGTCACATACACTGAAATATTCAAATGGAGCATCTGCCTGGCACTTACCTTGACTTCCTCTTTCGGTGGCTCCTCTGTTGGGATCTCATTTGCGCTGGGATCCTCTGGTTCCTCATCTTTAGCGAGGGCCGCCTTCAGCTGGGTGTCCACGAAGTCTTTGAAAGAGTCCAGGTCTCTCTTGCCTCTATACTGTTCCGTCTGAAATTACACATTACACAGTTATTACCCGACGCCGAACACATTAAAAAGCCAGTCGTTACATCTCCAACCTTCTCTCCGTTGACGAAGAAGATTAGCGTGGGGTATCCTCTGACTCCATTGGCAGAGCACGCCTCATAGTGCTGGGTACAGTCCACCTGGGCAAACAGGAGACAGAGAGGTGAGTCAAAACAAAACAGAAGGACTTGTGTGACACCTGTTCAACCATGTGTCTATTGACCGACCGACCTCCCTCTACAAACAGACAAGTCTTTTTCATATCTCTGTATCCGGTTTAAACCATAAGTATTCACAACCCTGTATTTATTCTGCTAAGTTGAACGCACTTGGGGAATGTTCAAATTATAAACCTTTTTCGTGGATAATCAAATAAATTTCTCTGACAAACGTGTAACAGGCTTGAATTATTGTATGTAGGACTCTTGGAAGTGGCATTTTAATGAATGAAAACAATACTTATATTTCATAAAACAATACTTATATTTCATTTTCTAAGTGACAGAGGGGAATTTCCACAGAATTCTGAATCAGTCATTTCTCATTGGTACAATATGTTCGGCACAGACAGATTTTGAAAGGGTATTGCTAGATGGTCAGCTCGGGAGGGACGGTCTGCTGTAATTTTGAATAGATCCAGTTTTGTCTGAAAATATATCTAAACCTAACCCTAGCCCTAACCTTAACAATATTCCTGTCCCTAAACTTAATTTCTGTAATGTTTTACAGCAGTTTTCACAGCACACAGTCCCTCCCGAGCAGACTACCTAACACTAACCATTTTGGAATTGTTAACCTCTACGTAGGTCACTTCCTGGGCCAAGTTCCAATAAGGAAGTGAATACAGGGTTTATACAGGTAGCAGCAAGTCCAAATTTGCTTTTTAATGCCGTTTTAATGCCCAAATACTACATTTTTAATGCTACAAACGCCATAAATTGGTGCGGATTTAGTATCAATTTCTATGTTCAATGGAAAATGTGTTACAATGGAGAACTTTTCAACAGAACTGGTGTGTAATTTCAGCCAATATTGCAGTCTAGACCATTTTTTTTGTATTTTTGACGGATTTTGCAGTAATATTAGTTGATAGTTGATATTTAGTTGATATAGTAGATTAATGCTTTTTAATGACATTTAAAGCCTTATTTTTGATACAATTCATTCAATGACTTTTAATGCTTTTTAATGCCGCACGGAAACCCCGGAATAACATAGCAAAAATGTGGAAAACAAGGTAAAACTTATCAAAAAAGTATAATTGTGTCAACTATGTCATATGAACAATTTTGTACCCATTATTGTAGCCTAATTTGTATATAGGTAGGGCTGGGCGATTATGAAAAAAAAATAATCTCGATTATTTTTCCCATATTGAACGATTTCGATTCGATTTTTGTCTAAATAAGTAAAAAAAATGTTTAAACCCACTGTGGACAATACCTGTTCAACAATAGGAACACATTGTATTTTTGATTTAACATAATATCTTTGCAAACAAGTTAAAATGTTTGCACAGAGACCAACCTTTCCTATTTTGACGTCCTCAGAGTGCTCGTAGGTGACCGCCAGCTGCTCCCACGTTGGAGCCATGGCTTTGCAGTGACCGCACCACGGAGCGAAAAACTTGACAAAGTGCGCACCTGCAGCAAGAGCACGGAGGACATTAGCAAACTAACAATAAGACACACGACACCAAAACCCTCCTGTTGAAGTCGACATTTGGGCACGAAGAGAGTGTTAATGATGTATGGTTTTCCTAGGATCAATGATATATTTTGAAAAGCAGCCAACAAGCATGCATTCGGCGTTGAGACCGCTCTTCTGTACTCACCAATAACATTTTCAACATCATGGAGCACTCCGAAACACACACACACACACAAGCTTTCACACAGCTTTCTACAAACACACAACTCCTATGTAGAGGTTATGCACAACAAATGACTCGTGGCGTCCTGCTGCCAAGATGTGAAGGTGGGACCTATAAACACCATTTTAAACATGCTTGTGTCATTTCCTGCCGTCTTTCTGCCCCAAACAAGCGATTTATTTTTCCATTAAAAACCAAAACATTTTACTTCAGTGTGACTTATGGGCCGTGTCGAAAGTATTGGTGGACAATTATCGTCACTGCCATTTGTTTTTGCAGTCTTCCAAAAAGCTAGAAATGCCGGCTGACAGCAGACATGTTTAAAGGTATTTGCATGCAAAAAGTATAGACTGACGTGGCAGATTATAGATGGATATTACTATAGAGACGTGAGTTGCACCAAAAAGGTGTTTTCCCACTCCACCCACACTCCTGCTTCACCAGTTTTAAGCTCAATTAGTTTCAATAGGTACACATTTTCTGCCCATTTTTGCAGGTGCATGAAAACACTCGTCAGTGCATGAAATATTTTACACATGGAGCCGTTTTTTTATTTTTCATTTTTACTTACACAAGTAGGCTCTATACTGGCTAAAGCTGCACGCAACTCAGGTAGAGTAGAAGATTAAAAAAAGCTTTTTGACAAAGAACCAAATACAGTAAGGATATTGTTTTTTTGCACTACGCATTTTGAATGGTTACAAATTGCTAGTTGCAGCCATTCAAATTGTTATTATGATTAGATTGAGATCAACTGCAGACCTATTATAGACATTTGTTTTTGTGGCAAAAAAGAAAATTGAAAATATACAAGTGTTTCCATTCCTGGTACAGTGTCCAGAACACAATACATATTCCAAAGAAATGTATGAAAAATGATCTTATCTTAAGTTTTAATTACGCTGAATGTGCTCAGCAAGTTAAACCTGTTCTGGCAGTAGTTCGTGTGTGTTGTGATATCAGGGTTCATGCCGGTAACAGCAAGTCAAATTTAATGCTTTTTAATAGGGATGTTCCGATACCGATACTGGTATCGGATTTCATGCCGATACCACAGATTTTTCAAGTATCGGTATCGGCGAGTACCTGAACCAAAACCTATCCGATACTACAATGTGTTTTTCTGGGCTCTGCAGACACGAAATCCTCTAAAGATCACAGCATATACGTTTGTGTTTCTTTTTTTGCCTTCATTTAATCTTTAGAGTGGAAACAGAACAGTGACAGAATATATTTTATAGGCAGAATGAGCCATATGCAATGGGCTTTGGCGTCTTTTTACACACTTTTGCTAGTGTTTTTATTTACACCGTGGTATCGGAGAACTACTTGGTATCGGCGACTACTTGGAATCCAAATATCGGTATCGGATCGGATGAGAAAAAATGGTATCGGAACAACACTACTTTTTAATGCCATTTTAATGCCCAAATTCTACATTTTTAAAGCCAGAAATGCCAGAAATTGGTGCGTATTTAATATTAATTTCCAATTTAAAATTTTGATACAACTGACAACTTTTGAACAGAAATAGTGTATAATTTCTTTCCAAACAGCAGTCTTGACCCTATTTTTGCCAAACTTCTGCAGTAAAACTAGTTGAACAATGTCTTTATTTTCCAAGAATGTTTGATTTAATGCCAGTTTGAATTCTATTTAATGCTTTGTAATGCTGCGCGGAAACCCTGGATATGTTCTGAATAAGCCATGGCATCAAACAAGGATATGACCTCGAAATCGGTATCACGATACAAGAATGAAATATCCTGATAACAATATAATTGACAACGGATAAAATATTTCAAAATCCCAGCTTTACGCCTATTGGGAATGCTTATTTCCTTGCAAATTTGATCTACTCAAGCAACAAACATCCTTCAGTTGATTTCACGTTTTAAGCACCTGCCCCTAAAGCCTCAACAGTCCGTGTTTATGCTGCTCTGAGTGGAGCTGGGCGTAGCATTAGCTGGTCCTGACTTCAGTCAAAATCAGCTGAGTGCGTATGCTAATTATATCCACCCACAACGATATAAAAAAATGACGAAGACATTCAAAACCCATACCTCAATATATAATACGATATGGCCCAGCCCTAACAAGAATAAATACATTTTCTTTTATTATTTGTGCATCAAGATACAGGAGTCTCGATACGATACGCATATTGTCAAGTACTCCTTAACAATATTGTCATATTTGTGGATACAATATATTAAGCACAGCCCGCCTAATTACAAGTACCATGTCAGTTATATTTATGTGTATATAGAGCATTTTCATTTACCTTTTGAGATGTGGGTTTTGAAGTTATTAACACTGAGCTCGTACATGCCCTGTTTAGGCTCAGGGGCTTTTGGGGGCTCCTGCTCACTCTCAGGCTCCTAAAAAAAACACAATAGTGATGCGCTGGTAAGTCACACCAGTTCCACACAAACCGGTTTCTACCAAAAGCTGACGAGGACAAAGCTGTGATACTCACCGCAGGCTCATCCTGAAGCGTTTTGAGCATCCACGTCTCCAGAGACTCCATGTCTCTGGGGCCTTGGTACTTAATAGGTTCCTGCTCTGGTTTAAACAGGATCAACCTGATTCAACAACAACAACAAAATACAGTCAATGCCAAGTGGAAATGTAAAGACTATTAGTTGTGACACACCCTACAACTACCATAAAAATTAATTGGACTAGACGCACTGATGCACTCTGGCAAATGATGCGTTTAATTTACTAAATTATGGCAGATCAGATGAAGTAGAACTGAACATATATGAACAGCTCTTACTCTTCCATTGCAAACTATAGTCACATGAGTAGTGCAAGAGGTCTGTCAATCATTATCATTACTCGTGTTGAGACAGCAGATATGTAACTTTAGATACGATCTTATTCAGACTCAGCCTATCGGTCTGCGAATCTCCCTGACATAAATAATGCATAGTGAGAAGTTAATATAAAAGGTTATATCAGCCTGACTTACGTTGGATATCCTCTGACCCCATGTTCATTTGAGCAGAACTTTGTATTCGGGACACAGTCTACTTTCACCACATAGGCCGGGGGGTCATCCATATCGTTGTATTTGTCTGCCAGCTCGTTCCACGCCGGCTGAAGCCTCTTGCAGTGACCACACCTGGGAACAGTGAGAAATCCATATAATATACTGCCATACATTGTAAAGTACAAAAGAGTCTGCAACGTTAAATGACCTCCTAATGGTCCTAATGACCAGCTAGACATAGGAGATAGTATTTTTGTTGTGGTTAATGAAAGAATGGATTTGGAGGAGGACCCAAAATGTCATATTTGGCTGCCTGGCCGCCGAGGATGAGCTGGACACGTCCCAGTAAAGTTACAAGTCAGGTCTTAGGAAAGATGAGCCACTCACAGCAGACACATTTTTATTTGTTGATTTATTTTTAGATATTTTTTCAAAAATAAGAAATATCTAGAATAAAATAATTGCTTGCATTTTTAATAATAATTGGCGTAACATTTCACCCAATGATTTAAAAACATGTTACTGAAAACTATTACAGTAACAAGTGAATGGGCACCAATGAGTTGAGGTGTGTTTACTAGATTTAACAAAGTTGTAGACGTGTCTTTACAAACAAGTCATACAACCTGTAATGTGAGCTAGAACCTGATTGTTTCTTTAGTTGTTCCAGATTGTTGCAAACTTGTCAGAGACCCCTGGGGGGCATGGCCAGGGCTCAATCGGTGCTTGCCACGTACGCACTACCTTCAAACTTTATTTATGTTTTTCTAGTAATCCAACTATTGTACTAACATCCCAGTAATCTAAAGCACGTACGAATTTATCTTAATATTTTTTGTTTGGTAGCTAGCCCACTTTCAGCGATGTTTGAGGCTAGGTGCTTGTAGAGTTTAGCTAGCTAGCTGACAAGCTAAGTACAACAGTAGATTGCACTGAGGGGCTAGCTAAGTAGCTAGCCTCTCAGTGGCTAAAATGCCGGGTAGCTTCCAACACTTGTCCCATTGGAAAAGGCTTAACATAGGCCCCTACAGCCGAAATCAATGCTCCAAGTATATTTCCACCCTCTTTTTCTGTTGCATTCTTGCAACTTTAGTAACTCCACACGGATTTGACTTACCAAGGTGCAAAAAACATGACAAAGTGCGGTGTAGTCGGAACAGCGTCGTTAAACATCTCTACAGTGTAGGTATGCTTTGCGTGCTCATCTTCCTCTGCATCAGCGTCACAAAACACGCCAGCAAACAATAGCGAATAAATAAAACCGAAGCGGAGAGCTGTGCAGGTCAGTGCCGAGGCCATGGTGGAATCTCAGTGGGAGGACGCGCTTCCTGCTGGGGTGAAAAAGTAGACCATGGGAGAAGAAGAGCGGAGAGAAGTGAGCACGCCTCTTTACAGGAGCCACGTGGACCAACCATAGGACCAACACACGCACTGACGCACTAATCCGAAAAATGCGCATCCCCTGCTCATTTATAAGGTAATATATTAATAATATCATACAGTCATCCAGATGTCGTGGCTGTTTGACTTTTCATTGTCTCTGGACTTCAGTCAGCACACACAGTATTTAGAACAGTTTGCAGTCCATTTTTCAAGGATAGAGTGACAGCTGCTGAAAAGTGCATCCCCTGTTCATAAAGTCAACTCTTCATCTGGACAAAGTTAGCACGGACATTACAGAACCATGTTTGCTTGGAGGTTGACACCGAAAAATGCACCCCTGCTCATTTAAAAAGAACTATCATATCAAACTGGTTGAAAGTAGAAAGCAAACTGTATGATTGTGTGATAAGTATTACTGCCAACTTTTAAAGAGGACTAAAACTGACAAAATAATAAATCAATAAACCAATCAATCAATAAATGTCCATGATGATTTTTCCACTTACCATGATGAAGACATTTTTTTTGATCCAGTTATTTTTATTATTATTAGACAGACTTTATTGATCCACAAGGGAAATTGCGCTGTCACAGTAGCTCGAATAGTAATCTTACAATGAAAATAACAATCTTAAAATAACAACAACAAAATAATAACAAATGTGAGAATAGAATAAGAAAGAAATCCGGATATAGGTACTCTGGACTATACTGTACATATCTGACAATATGTACACATTTACAAGTATAAAATACAGATATAAGATACTAAATACTAAAAAAATACTTCGATAGAATTTTACAATTTTCAGCTGCTTTCAGTGAAAATTTCAAAGCACGGACTGAAAGCAGTTTTCAGTTCAATTTCAGTTCATAATGAAAGAGTTTTTATTTTGTCAGTTCACTCCCTCAAGACCCTTTTCATTAAAACATTACAAATTAAACAAGATTTTCACAACCTTTGACTCACTCTTCACACCCTCGCTATAACTAATAATAGGCTGACTAAAAACAATGTGCAACGTCACTTTTTACATTTATTTATTAATATAATGACAACATTTCATCAGATTGCCTTTCATTTTGCTTCTACTTGAGCTTGGTGGATGACAGATCTAAAGCTAAACACAATTTTAAAAGCAATGCATCACTTCAACATTAAAGGACACTCAAATGAGGTCATACCACAAAGGTCAAACTCAAAACTAATTAGGTCTGCATTAGCAAACTTGAGGAGAAACCGTCCAGTGTTTGTTGATTGATTATGAATGGCCCTATAAGCCACGCTCCGGTGCAATACTTTGGCAGACGCTCCAGTTTTCCTTCGCACCTGAGAACGGCCTTTCTTTCACACGTTGGCTGCCCTTTGAGTGATACTGCGACTACAAATGTATTGAGACATTTATGAAATACTTAAATATCCCCTAAAGAATGGGCCATACAGGGCTCATAATAAGTTGGAGTGAGGGCTAGGTCAGCTGAGTCAGAGTTGCCTCCTTATTACGTTAAACTGGAAATTAGCAGGGGTAATATTTTAGGAAAAATTAATGAAGACAATTTATCACGTTGGGTAAGCAGTTCTGCAGCATGTACAAGGGACACAGTCTGTATACTGCATGCACAAGAGGCACTGAAGTTCTCAAGAATGTTTTTAAATCTGTGCTTAAGTCACCTGCTCTCTTTGATCCAAACAGGAGAGGGATTGAAATTGCAGCATGGGAACAGAGCGATGGGACATTCTTTCATAAAACGCAGCAGTAGTAGTGGCTAGTCAATGTGAAAGTGGGTGAGAATGATCCTACCATGCATGGCTGCTGTTTGAAGTCAGGCGCTCCGGTCTGGGGTGTTTATGAAGTGTTCTCGGTCTCACGGCTTCTGTCGAGGTATTTTGCTTTGTTCCCCAGCAACCACTGACACAGCAATGTTAAAAACAAGGGGTGTCCCAATACCGCGTTTACCAGAACAAGATATGGGAACGACTGACTTTGAAACTTTCTTATGAAGCTACGATAACAGTAACCTTGTGCAGAGATTTGCACATTCTTTCAGTGTGTGGATAGATCTCTACCCTATAATGTAACCTCCCTGGGCCTCCTACTTGTATGTTTGCCATCTCTGCCTCAGCACCATGTTAGTGTACAAGTACATTACATATAGTTTAATATAAATGCCTGAGCACTGTTAAATATGCATCGTGAGTCCGTCAGGTGTGGAGGTCAGATCACAGGCGACCTTTCTCACCCTGGACACAAACTGTTTGACCCTCTCTATGTAAACTTATGGCCACAACTGTATGTACATCAGATCAGATTTCTGAAGTGACTACATCAGATCTGAGTATTGGGTTATCAGATCCTTCCAGTTGTCTAATTGTTTTGGCCTTATAACCCACTGCTTTGCGACTGACGCATTACAGAACTTCCATAAGTCTGGTAATCATCAGTCTAATATGTTTTACTGTAATTATTAGTTACATGCATTAAGTTGAAAGAAAATGTATTAGTGAAAGTAATTGATTAAATTAATAAATTATCATTTTAGCAGCTTGGGACTGGAATAAGGACCACCATTAGATTATGAATAAAGTTTTACTATAGTGTCTGATAGAAAGAAATAATATTTTATCCTTAAAGGAGTATCTCTCATATTACAGTGTGTACTCTCTTAAAACATGCATGACCGTGCTCAAAATATTTAATCGTTTGGCCATTTTTCATAGAATATGAAGCCATTTATTGAAGAACTGAGTTTACTCTTTTGAAATCATGATGAAACAGAAACTACTGAACCACCATGAGTGAAATAAAGGTTTTTGTGTTATCATTCATATTCTATGAAATGCATAAGTTTGTCAGGGTATATACTGTACGTTTGGCCACGACTATATGTTCAGCTCATCCCACATAGACATCATTATATCATTGTACCATATGTTGTATCAGTACTGCTGCCACTCCCTTCACAGCTCACTATCAAACAGCAGGTCTCTATTTGAATACTTGTGCATATTGGCTTGTACATTTTGTTCATTCGGCCAAGCAGAATACATTGTCTATATGGTATTATTTTATTTTAACAGTGTCCACAGGGAACTTGGAGCAGTCTCTCAGGAACAGAGAGAAGCCTCACAGCAGCACCCAGAGAACCATACAGAGTTCAGACCTTCTGGTGCAGAGTCAGGAGTCCCTCACTGGTGGATTAGCCTATTGTGCATTTTTCGGTTTGATGGGGAAAACCACAGTATTAATACTATTTTAAAATGATGACAGATGTTCTGACTTAAGAAAACTGTCATGTTTGAGAAGCTTTACACAAATCTAATGGCTGAAACTTCATTGTGAAAAAATGCAGTTTCACAGCCCCCAAAAGAATAATGTTCTGCACCTGTGCTGCGCTTAAAATGGTTGAATTCGACTTCAAAGGTAATTTAGTCCTCTCCGTTGTGACACATCTGATCATATTCCCTCGTCCATAAACCGCTGCTCTGTCAGGAATGTGTGGACTCACACCCACCAACGTTTATCTGAGCTCTAATATCAAAAAAATGGCCTTGACCCTCGACTCGCACACCCCCTCACACAGCAAATGAAAAATGATACACAATTATTTTCTTTGACTTTTTGTGCAGGATTTGAGAAACATTTCCACAAAGGCAGTACCCTCCCATCTGGGCCCTATTGTTATTGTGGCAAGCCTGAAACCACACATCATTATTTAATCTTAACGTGTCATACGGCGGTGCTAAATATGACCAAATTGCTGCTGACACATTCTGAATTTCTCTCGGTGAAGCGGAGGCCAAGCATAGTTGTGGGTTTCTACTGGTTACCCCCATTGTTGGAGAGTGGGCACCTCGCCAAGTTGACTATAACGTGCCGTAATGGGAAAAAGAAAGATTAATGGACTCAGGGGTGCGGGGGGAAAGTCTGTTTATTTTCTTAATTGCCTGGGGCGAGCGTGAGTGGTGGTACAGTGTCGGCAGGTGCAGCTGAACAGGAGTGAGAAACATCACAAAGAAAACCAAGTTTAAAACATTTAAAGCAAATCAGTATCTCTATACTGTAACAAAGTACACAGCACATCTTACTGAGTTAATCTAACACTGTCTTCTATTTGGTCCACTCTATGAGTTAAACACTATGAGTAAACATGTAACACAAAAGTGTTACACAGAGGAAGTGATGCAGCAAACACTTCAAATAGTTGAACCATGATTGACAATAACATGACAATAATGTGCTCAATATTTTACATGAAAAGGCTGAGGCCACACAGTACTTCATCTGTCACAGAGCGACAGGTGAAGGAGGAAAGGAGTGAAAGGTCTGACTACATTATACAACACTTGATGCTTCTCCTGTGCTACTAGGCGGCACAGTAGCACAGCGGTTAAGGTTCATGCTTCACAGCTAGAAGGTCTCGGGTTCGATCCCCGGGCTGGACAGGGCCTTTCTGTGGAGTTTGCATGTTCTCCTCGTGTCTGCTCCAGTTTCCTCTGGATACTCTGTTTTTTCCTACCACTAAAAACATATACAATAGAACAGGATGAATGTTTTTGTGAGTGCGAGTGTGGGACATCAGATGGAAATTAGCCCAAGGCTGCAATCTGGAGTGGTGTGTTTACATGCATTCTCATGTGCATGCTCTGTCCCAAAGAAATAAACAAACTCATGGTTCAACTATTTGAAGTGTTTGTTGCATCACATCATCTTTGTTAACAGCACTATTCAAAGTGTTACATGTTTAACTCACTAGAGTGGACCAAATTGGAAACTGTGTTAGATTGACTCAGTAAGATTTGCTGTGTACAACATAGTCTTTGGGGGGGGGGGGTTATTAATTCATAGCCATTCCCCCTCATATCCGTCAAATCTTTGGGGCCGCCAATGATATGAATTCACTAAAAGATAATGTAATGGTTTTCGTCATGAATTTACATATAAAACAAGGACATTTTGACAATATGGTGAATTAGATTGTAACCAAATTCACATAAAGTTCACCATAAACTCAATTTATTTCATGTGATTTGTTTATGGAAAACCTTTAGACGCCCATCTGTAGTGTTTCTGAGGACCCCACTTTGATGAACAGTGATGGAAATAATTGTGTCAAGCTCCTGTCTTGTGATATAAACCATTTGGAGCAGCAATGTCAGTATATACAATAAAAACTTGTTTAGAGACCACCCCTGCTTGACAAGGAGTGATTTCAAAACATATTCCTCCATAATCCAACCTTTTTCTTTCACTTTTCCAAGCAGATGTGTGAAAGTAACCCAGCCTGAGAATATAGCAAGCCCCACAGCGGGTCATTAGTCTCTGACATCTAAAGCAGGAGGCATATGGAAGAGTCTGCTCATCTGGTTCCTCTTGATGTTGAGGAGCTGTGCCGGCGGCTCTACTCCGAGCTCCACACCACTTTATATTCTTAACTGTGCATTAGTTACATCTCCATTTCACTGAGCTGTAGCCCTTAAAATGAGTTCATATTAATTTTGCCATTTAGCCTTATTAAGGTATTTCAAATAACCAAATGTCTAATTTCTCTTTTGATATACCGGTAGACTAAATAGGCCACAGACTGATAAATTGATAAACAGGCCTTTAAAGAAAGCAACACAAGCCCTTGTTTTTAACTCTCCCAAGATGGAAACCAATGTTAATGCTATTTCTGACCCATCCTATTTTTATCATGCAAACGTTTGGCAATTACTCTTTTAGACACTCACTCCATCTGCTCAATTGCTTTTACCTACGCCCCAAGACACCGTCCTCTTCCCATAAATGAACATTGCGTGCTCCAAACCCAGACTTGTTTCCATTCGGATCACAGGGAGACTCACGGCAGTATCATATCCGGTACTCAGGATGTGACCGGGCAGGAGGGGAACAAATGTCATTAGCAGACTCCTCACTGCTGCTGCCTTTCGCTGCTGAAGCCACCGCCACAGCCACCTGTCCTGCCTGGGAAACGGGCTCTCCCACATAACTGGAGCCGCCCCAAAAGAACGAATGGAAACGGCCATGGGCTAGCTTTCATCTTGGTCACATCCATGAGAGTGTGAGACAGAGAGAGACGGAGGGAGAGAGGGGAGCACAGTTGAAAGCAGACCTGTTGTTGAGACCGCTAAACTCTTGCCAGGCTTCTAAAGATCATTGGAAATACTGTCGTTTGTCCATTTTCCGAAGGGTCTGTGGATAAACAAGGTTACAATGTTACGATGGAAGCTGGAGAGGCTGTATCCTGTTGATGTGAACAGAATGGATTAATTTTGATCCAGTCAAAGATTGTGTTGTCAAAACCACTAATATAATAAGCCAAAGTATATTTTAAAATGTAAAATACAATTATCGTTCGTATCAAACCATTTGGACAGTAGAATTGACATTTAAACTGTTCATTTCCCACTCAATTTTCAATGATGAAGGCCCCGTTTCGATTTTGATTTAAGCATGTGCATAACCTAAAAAAATGTTCATTTCCATGCACAGTCCCTCGACAGGTTGATGTTATACTTTCCTACACAGAGAAACAATCCTTATTTCACTTTCATTTCATTGAGTAAAAACAAACAAATACAGTCATAGCCTCCTTTAACAATGATCAAGAATGAAACGAAAGAAGTAAAAACATATAATATCTGCCCCCTATCAACAGAAATACATTACCTGTTCAGTTGAATATGCTGTAATACAGCCACTTGGCTATTTCAAAACATAATCATAATACAGAGCAATATAGCAAACGACTACTCTGCAGTTTCATAACTTTTCAACATAAATTAATTTTAAATACATTTATAGACTTGGAATTTTATTTTCACATCAATATTGTTCCAACCAATGTCTTTTATTGAAATACATTTTTCCATTGTTGTTGTTCTAAACCTGCAGTCCCTTTAAATCAGTGTTGCCAGATGTACGATAACTATCGTATTTGTACGATAATTTAGACCTCTGTACGATGTACGATCAATAATGCCAAAAATCCCCTAATGTACGATAAATTCAGAGCACCAGATAATGTCAGGTCAGATTCAGCCTCCATGAGACTGGCGAGTGTGTAATTTGATTTTAAGAATCTGGCAACCCTGCTTTAAATTCATATGTACTTTCTCCTTTGGTGGATTTGTTTTGAAGATTAACAGGTAATGTTTTTTATGAGCTTTATACATGTTTTTTAAAATGTTAATTTCTACCAATTCATTCTTCAATTGTCACTCACATCTTTAAAACCAGGCAAACTTCAGGAAACTATCACACATTCACAAAACCAGAGAGCATTAGATGTACTTACCAGTAGTGAAGTTGTTCTGTGGCTCTTTTTCAATTTTTTTTTTTTTTTTTACTACGGATGCTAGTCTATGCTAATGTTAGTGTATGAACAATGTTTTCTAGTTCCAACTAAAATGGCTGTTTACCCCCAATTAAGTCTGCTTACTCTCTGTCATAAACTCTCTGCCCTGTTATTAGGCCATTATCTTAAAGCTCTGTGTAAACCTCATTGTCCCTGTAAGGAAACTTCATACAGCAGTACCCAATGACCTTCAGCTTTGGGTGGTTATTTAACGTTCTCATTCATGGATTACATTGCTACTAAAACATACAGTTTCACGCTCGAGAAGTTACTCTGTACTTAAATAATATTTTTCTTTTACCAATTAGTCTTATTCTTCTGCTGGAGTAAAGTTCTGGTTAAGTGAAATGATCTTTTTGGAAGTAACACCACTGAACACTACACGTACAGTACTTGAGCCAATATCTGAAACTGGGCCTTGCCTGGCTACCCTTGAATGATTCGCTTTGACTCATTTCCGTTGTGAATAAAGCTTTCAATTCACTTTTTCATGTCGTCCATGGTTAATCATGCTGACTGAAATTTTGAACAATTTGCACTTTTGAAATCACTGGACAACATATACATCAGGACCTACTGCAGCTGTGTACATGTTGAGAAAGTCACCTGAAAGCACTGGTCTGGAACAGGTGCTCGCACAGGCTCCAACTGCTCTGGAGGTCGCTCTTTTCAGAAGCTGTTACTGCTGAACTGAGAAGCTTCACATCCTGATGGTAAAGACATTATTAACTACAGAGACGGAAGACAGACTTTGGAATAGCTGCAGAGATGGCCCAAAGGTAGTTAGACTTGTGAAATAGCATTTGATTTGACCTATTGAAACTTTCCTGTGTTTAGGGACCGCTAGAGCACATAACGGAGCATTTATTTGACTTTGGGACTGGCACAAGGGGGGCTTTGTTATTTTCTTTGTTCACAAAGTACGTTGAGATTAATTATTCAAAGCCAATTTTTGTTGTTCAAGCTATCACAGAACGCCCTGGCTTGCCCTCTCGCAGTAAAGTGAGTTGAAGTCTCCTCTTTGGGAGGTCTAGCATTCAAAATATCTGTCTCAACTAAGAATTTTAAGCTTCCTGATATTGTATGAATGAAAATAATGCATCAGTTTTAGATGAAGCTTTTCTGTAACCTCAAAGACGCATTAGATTGTATCATCCGTTCACTTCATTCTCTGTTTTGGTAACTGCTAGTTCCTTTCTTATAGCCAGACCTGTGTGTTTGTTTTGCCTTTACAGTTTTGGCTGCTTCAATCAATCAATCAATCAATCAATCAATCAATCAATCAATCAATCAATCAATCAATCAATCAATCAATCAATCAATCAATCAATCAATCAATCAATCAATCAATCAATCAATCAATCAATCAATCAATCAATCAATCAGTGTTTGTAATGCCCAATATCACAACAGCAGAGGTCGGTACAAACAGAAAACAAGTCAATATCAAACATCAAACGATGAAATGTCAATGAAATGTCAGCCTGGGGTTTCCCACATCCTTAGACCCTCCCCCCGCAGCAAGGAAAAACTCAAGAAAACCATGTGGGACAAAACGGAGAAACCTGGAGGAGAACCACATTGGGGAAGGGATCCATTCCTATGGACGGATGGGCCAAATGGTTCCCAGGCCGACGAGTCCCGTAGCTGTGTCCAGCCAGAGCTGCAGAGGCCACCGCCGCCAAGCCCCATGGCGTCACTACAGCGACAGCTGTTGTTCAATCTTGAGTCGCAGTCCACCGGATCTTCGCCAGCCAGGGAGCTACCACTCCCCGTCCGCAGATGGACAGGGGTGGGACAGAGACATTGTCCCACACCTGTCCATCTGCGGACGGGGGTGTGTCACGGTGACGTGTCTGGTCAGCTGATTGACACTGTTTTCCTGCTTGTAGTGGCAGGACCACAGCGCCATCTGCAGTCCGACTTCTTCAAAACTATGTCCCAGGTGTGAGAAAGTTGATACGGCCCCTCGTCCCGGTTGACAGTCTGAGGAGCGCACTTCCGAATCTCGATGTCTTCTCTAAGGAAGGCAGTAGAAGCACCCGAAACTTTCAAGGTAAAACAAACACACAGGTCTGGCTATAAGAAAGAAAGTAGCATTGTTACTAGAAGATCTTATGAACCTAATCGGACTACTTGGTAAGATACGCTTGTAGCCACAGCTGCCCTGGGATAGACAGACAAAAGCGAGGCTAGTCTGCACCAACCTTCCAACGACCAACCTTCAACAACTAAAATTAGACTAAACTAATTCAAAGACTGGTCATGAGACAAAAACTATGATGACAACCTTCACATATATTTGTTGACTAATAAGGACTAAATAAGAATGAAAAACATGTCAACTTCTAATGACAGGAAGAGCCTCATATCATTTAAATCCACTGCCGAAGAAACAGGTCTGTGATTTGTTCATGTGGGAAAAGCTCCATGAAGCAGAGACTATCATGAAATATGTTTGAATACAATAAAATACATGTAACGTTGACTAAATTATTTCAGATTGACCAAATTTACATGGAGTTTTGTTTACTAAAATTATACTAAAACTTACAAGGCCAAAATCATGACAAAACCATACACTTTCTTCCAAAAAAACTATGACTAAAACTGAATTAACATAGGTTCAACATTAACTATTGTACACATTTTCTTACTACGTGCCGCTGTATGGCTCTGAAAGAAAGCAACTACGCCAGTTTTGAGCAGAATGGGAAAAGTAAATCCCCCCTTCACGGCCGCTTCATGGAGCAGTCCTCTCCCATGCATTCCAGCGGCCAGTGCCCGTGCCTCCCTGGAGAAAGTCAGGACAGACCCACCCCTCACTCCCCATGGGGCTCCTGAGCTCCTGCAGGAGGGAGAGTGCACACCAACCACACAGAGCCACCTCTCCACACACCTCCGCCTCATTGTCCTGTCAATCAAGATACCCTCAGCCCAGTTACAGCAGAGATTTTCTCAATGGACCAAACCGCACCAGTAAAGCACATCTGATTGATTTATTAACTTCGGAGCAGAGCCGTGTGGGATATTGGATGCTCCCTGGAGACCTCATTGTGGGACATTCACGAGGAGCAGAGGGCCTGAACCTTGAACAACAGGAGACAAATTCTTGAGTCCAGGTTTACCCAAAGCAACAATGACAATACGGCCATGCAAAAGTAACAAACTATAGTTAGTCGTAGGCAAAGATTCTTCAGTCTTCTTCTGTACTCTGTAGTTGAAGTGTCGGACGTTTCGATCTTAGTCCAAAGATCGTCCTCAGTGAATAAAGAGAGGTCCTGTGTTAAATCCCTGGATGAACCATTTTGTGTGGAGTGAACATGCTCTTGTATCCGGTGTCTGGTTTGATTTCCTCTATTTGAAAGACCTGGCCCAAGCTTTCACAGGGCCCTACACGGATTCATGTCTTAGAGCTCTCGTAACATTAGTGTAATTTCAGATAGATAATTCATATTCCAACAGTCAAACAACCACTCCTCACACCAACTAGGTTCACAACGGTAGTATTTGTGAGTACCAAACACATGAGAATCCATCTTGTACCAGTACCGCTCTCCCCTCACCGTTCCCACTGAACCAGTTGTGATTTTGACCAGTCACATGGCAGTATTGTGGTTCAGGGCGGGATAGCCAGGTGTTTCGTACACAAGAAGTGCTGAGACAAATTTTAAAAATCTAATTCGTTTTACTGAATCCACAAATTCCTTTTGAAAGGACAACTGCAAGAGGCTCTTTTTATTTAGCAACACTTCGCCGAATGTCCCTCCTTGCAATCCTGCAGATTGATATTGTGGATAACTCAGAGTGCTACACATCATCACCCTGACAAATTATAATAAATTTAGGCACTCATAGGGACCTCCTGGTGGTCTTGGAGTCCTGTCTAGGTGCAAATGATCTGCAGATGGGCTCCCAGGTGCTGCACTTAGTTGCATATTGGTTGTCTCAACAGCTCTAGAGGATGGGTCAGATACGTAAGCACATTTTTCCTTTGGGGACAGTCCTCTTAAGTAGTTTACTGTTGTCCTGACATCTTTGTGTTTTTTCCCCTGGGCATTAATATTGTAACAAACTATTGCAGGGTTATCAGATGTGTGATCAGCAGGGTCAACACATTTTTAACAGTTCACAATCATTACTACCTTCTTAAAGCTCAATCCAAGAGGCTAATCCCAAAAGTTGGCAGTGTGTGGGACATTCCTCCGGTTGCCGGTGTCCCGCTCCCTCTTTCTCCTCTGTCTATTGTTCAGATCCTTTTTGCGGAAGGTGTTTGTTGACGCTGGACTCTTCTCTGTGTTCTTTGGACGCTTGTTTTAGTGCGGCTGCGAGATGAAGCAGACCAGACCTCCAAAACTTCTCATCTGGTTTGGCTAATTATACAGACAACCCCATTCAGTACGGAACTTTGTGATGTTTGATATGTATAGCACCTACAGCATTTTGGTTGCTTTACAGTGGCCTCAGGAAACTTTGAAACCACTTTGAAACTAATATATTGAATCAATGTTTAGGTTTTTTAGTATTCCAATTTGTTGTACCAAGATTCACTTGGTGAGCGCTTGCTGTTGCTCAAGAATCCTACCAGCAGTTGCAACATGGATGCACAGCTGGCTCCCCGTGGTGCTGTTTTGAGCTGGTTTATTAACTTGGAAACCCTATTGTTCACTGGCATTTCATTTCAGGACGTGGGTAGTTGAGTAACAGGGGTCTGTCACGTTGCACAAAAAGAAAACAGTTTCATAATCCGCTGTCAGGAGGAAGGTGATGTGGGAAAGTTACCTCCTGGTGCCGTTTTGTTCCAAGAATAAAAGCTTGTAGCCTGTTTAAGATTATAAACCTGTCCAATTATTGATAAGTGCTTGTGGCTGATTTGGGATTTATAGTTTTTATTCATTTTAAAATGGGGGGAAATTTATTTTTTATTCATTTGCCAGATGGTTTTGCTTGAAATGAGGATTGATTCAAGTCAAATCATCTACTTTAAGAAAGTACAGGGAAAATATTTTGTTTTTCAGTTTTTACATAGAAAAAAAATCTACCCCTGGTACAACATTTTTGATATCACTTATTCAACTTCCAAAGGCACTCAAAGCCAGTGTATGCAGACGGCAGGTGAAGTGTCTTGCCCAGGGGCATAATGGCAGTCAGTTCTGGTGGGAGTATGGATGAAACCAGTGGTTCCCAAAGTGGGGTCTGGGGACCTCTGGTGGGCTTCCGAGGTACTGCCTGGCACCCTCCAATGGATGTCCGCACATTATTCAGATACATTTAAGTTGGAAAGGAACTACAGTATGTCGCCTTTACTTTGTATTTGTTTAATTATAATCAATATAGCCTCCAATCCCTATCATTTGAAAACTGTTTTGTAAATTTAATAGGAAGAACTAAATATTTTGATGAAACTTTGGCTCTACTGTATACAGAGGGGACACTGGACTTTGGGAATGGCTGGATTAAAACAACAATTATCCTGTAAATGATGATGCCATAATGAGGAAGCGATTCAAATTTAATAGGAGGGACATTCCTATGAACTTAAATTGCATGTGCTGTATTTATGAAAAGAATCTACTTTTTCCATTCAAGAAGAAGAACAAAAAGGGTCTTCATTAAATTGTTAGGCACTATACATTCCTCCTGATTGTCCTGAAGACGAAGAAGCAGAAGTCATTTACAGGCAATATATTGTAGTATATGCTCTTAGTTGACTACCAGGGGTTGTGGTGATTGGAGAAAGAGTCCCTTTAAGCTGAATTCCACATAGAACTGGATACCATTTTCCTTTCTGATTGGATACATACGTATAAGAACCAAAAAATAGTCAAACAACAAGTCTTACATTGTCTTCCTTTAAAATATACATCAATTATGAAAGTACCTGACTGTGTACACATGTAGAACAGCCACATGTCAAATCAAAATAGTGTTTTAACTCTCCTCGTCTCACCCTCTCCTCTCTGGACCCTCTGACAGCGTGTTGTTGGCCTCCTCCCGTGCCCTCTCTCCAGACCTGCTCCAGACCAGACCGGGCCGCTCTTCCTGTTATGGAGCGCGCGTGGTGCTCTCAGGACCGCACAGAGCCGCTGTTCGCCGTGCCAACACAAACGTGAGAGGAAACCATGGCCAGGGACCCCCAGCACCCGCTCCGCGATAAGGCAATCTGATCCGCGGGACAATAACGGTGCTTTTCCATTAAATAAGGACAAACATGGCAGATAACATGGTCTGAGTAATGAAATGGAATGACGAAATGTGGGTCTGGGAATGTCAGATAAATATGAGATTAGTATGGCAGAAAATGTAGACGGTTTTGGAGATTGATGATCATGAATGGGCTTATTTTTGGCACCGATAAAGGCACATGCAAATTATAAAAGTTTGTGCATAGTCCAATAATTGAAAACCGTGTCACAGCAGCATAAAATATAGATGTGAATAATCATAATTTAGTGACACATAACCTTCAATTCTTCACCATTTATCCAGGCTTGGGACTGACATCTTGGCTTGTGATGAGATGGCAATTTTATTTATTAAAAGGGCAAAGAAAAATGGCTGACATCATGCTGCAATATTAATGTTGGAAGATGGACCACAGATCTAAAAGATTTATAGCTGATTTTGATTATATCAGATTCATCATCCCCAAGCATTCCCCGATACAGACTGACTTCACCAGACGGCTCTGTCACAGATAAATTGCATGGACGTCCACTGCCAGGTTGTTATGTTTTTATTTTTCCAGTCTTTACTTATTTCACTGGCGGATTGATGAAGTGCGGTCTGAGATGCCAATGGGAAGTCTGACAGTGGGGGCTGGAGGGCGACGAGGACGTGGAGGGGCATTTTAAATATTTGTTCAATTACGTTTTCAAAGATTAACTCGGCTCTTAGTCACGTCAGGAATGTGCCCAAAGTGCCCACCCATCCGTCAACCTGACCAGGACGGGCCCATTGTCTGCGCATGAATCAAAACACTCTGTGGCGTGACCTAAACTTAAGGTCATCGACGAGTAAAAGTGAACCTCGCAGCATTATGTTTGCTTTGGTCATATTTTAATATTTTTTTATTAAAGGTGCATCAATAGGCCTACAGCTTTTTCATTCACAATATGGGCTTTGGGCGTGTGTGGATGTCCGATCACAACAGAAGAGAAGAATAGCAGGAGTAGTGACGGGCAATACCGCATTTTTTGACTATTTTTTTTGACTATTTGACTATATTTGATATTTTTGGATTATAGTCATACCGATACCGGTCATTACCAAAGGGTAAATACATTTCAAACAATATACAATTCTAAAACTGGCTATTTTATATTATTAGTATGTACAGTTGTGCTCAAAAGTTCACATGCCCTTTTAATCGTTTGGCTATTTTTAATAGAATATGAATGATAACACAAAAATCTTTGTTTCCACTCACGGTTAGTGGTTGTGTGAAGCCATTTATTGCCAAAGAACTGAGTTTACTCTTGTGAAATCATAATGAAACAGAAACTCAAATGTCCCTGATCTAACGTTTACATGACCTTCAACAACTGCCAGGAAAATTGTTCAGGAGCAAAGAAAATACAGGACTCTCTGACAAAAGTTGTGTTTGTTTCAAGATACACAATATGTAAACTGATCGGGGACATTTGGGTAGTTCCTGTTGACATTATGATTTGATAAGAGTAAAAAGTTTTTTTTTCTGTAAATGGCTTCACACAAACACTAACTATGGGTGAAAAAAGATGCATGTGTTATCATTCATATTCTCTCAAAAATGGCCAAAAAACAATCAAACATTCTGCCAAACTTAGGAGAACAACTGTATAATAGTTCTATAGTATTGATTCGCCCATCCCTAGTAGAATAGGTTTCAGAAGAATACTGTAAATGAACCATCAGCAAATTGATACAGATATAAAATATCATTTATTAATGTACCTTGCAGCATTTAATACAAAATAGACAAATGATGTGATGCCACCAGAGTCTCTCAACACGTCAATGGATTTTTCAAGGTTTCACCAAATTTCAGTAATAATCCATGACATAAACGGGAAGATATTTTGGTGCAGTTCTGAAAAACTTTACATGATTGTTTCTAGTCAAGTGTAATACTGAACTATTTAGCCTGGTGGTACACACAAGTTCAGGCTCCTGCGGTTTATAAATCAACATTTGCATAGCACAGGCATGATATAATAGACTACACTGCAAAAGGTAATCAAGAAACAAGTAAAGTTTCCTCTAAAAAAGTTAATTTGCTCTTGATTTGACAGACTCATTTCAGGTAATCTGTCAATGGAGAAGTTTTTTACACTTTATTTTTAAAATGTCTATTTTTATTCATCCCATTGGCAGATTTCTTGAAATGAGTTACTCAACTGAAGGGCAAATTCAATTATTTCAAGAAAATTTGACACATTTCTAGATTACTTTTTGCAGTGTACATATATAAATGAACTGAAGTACCCTGGTTTCACACGCTGCTTAATCATCATTATCTTAACATAACTTTAGTCTAGAACAAATGTGATAAAACGGGAACGGGTCATGCTTCACTGAGCGTTGCAGCAGGAAAAGGGCACCACCAAGTGTCCAGTTTTGGTGACAACATCTGGAGCACCTGACGGAAAGCTTTGGTTTACTGTACCGGGGGCATGCGGCGGGAGGAGGTACTGGTAGCTGACAGCAATACTATACATTCATACTGTATATGCGTGTGGGTCCAAAAGCTAAACAGAAAAGACATTAAGAATGGAGATTTATGTTTGGTCCTGTCTAAACAGCCAGACAAATACTGGATTTGTGATCATTATATTGCTACGGCAGGTGGCAAAGCAAACACTTCGCAGCTGGTGGTGATTGTTCAAGCTGTTTTTTCACAGTTTCAGAGACTTGATTTGGTTACGTTTACAGAGCGAGGTCAAATGTTCCGACATGCGAACCGCGATTTGTTCTGGAGGGATCTGTTTGTGCTCATTCCTACGACATTTGGCTTGTGCTTTAAACACACCTGCTCGGGAGGTCGTGACGGACACTTAATGATCTGACTCGCAAGTGCTCGGCATATTTCACCTGCTGCACGGTCAATTTATATCATCAGTACCCCTTTAGGCAGGCATCCATTAAACAAGCTGAAATGTTGAAAACTTCACGGCCAAAAGGCAGTCCAGTGATTGCTTGCTCAGAAGTGACATATTCCAGGACATTCGGTGCATTCCCATGAGCCAAAAGAAGAAAAAACAGAGATGTTGATGGTCTGTGAAAAATCCAGCCTTGTTAATCACACCTTTATTATTCGTGATTAGGGAAATGCTAACTTTGTGCAAAAGCGAACCCTGCACATGTCTGCCTTGTTTTTGCCAAGCAGCGACTACATCCATCAATGTCTTTAATTTGCTTCTGCAGAACAGGCGTTTTGGCTGCGGCTGGGTGAGTCTACGGTTTCCAGTTCCATAATAAACACAGCTACCTTCACGAACAATAAAGGATCAGATGTCTAATTTCTCCAAGTCTTTCTTCATTTCGTTGTACCTAGCACTGATTTCTCCCACAGCCTTCGCATGCTCCTCGTCCACCTCCTCCTTCAGCCTCTGCTGCTCCTTCAGAAAATCTGCCCACTCCTCCTTTAAGTGCCCCATGCTCTCCTGCAGCTGGGCGCCCTGGAATAACACAGCACCATATCAAACTAAAGGTTATAACATATTTCTCATGAATATGTGTTGTTCTTGATCTATTATATCAGGTCTTTGGTTACACATAAACATTTTGGCTCCAAGTTTGCAGAGCTTTACCTAATGGTGTAAGTTGGGCATCAAAAATGGCAAGAGTTTAACACTGAGGTGGAGGACAAGTCGTTATTCTATTGGAGAGTTTGCCTTTTCACATTTTTGATCGGATTAATATCTATGGGGCCCATCAACATGACACAAAACCTGACCCTCAACATCTCCACTGTCAGCACAAAACATCCAGAACCTTAATTAATATTATTGTTATCAGTTGAAAAAGAACTTGCTCCCATAAGAAAAACATGGCAGATTTATGGACGCAATCCCTTAAGGTGGCCACACACTACAGGATTTCAAATCTTTTGAGATTTAAAATCTGTGCACAGACCACACACACTTAAGGACAGCTTTTTATTGAGCCACGCCTCCTCAGACCCAGAAAGACTAAAAATCTGGCTAAAAATCCTCTAGTGCGTGGCCAGCTTTACAAATGGATAATAATAATTCAATAAGATCAACATTTGTGGATTCACACATTGACTTGAATTGACAAATGTCAGTTTTATTCAGATCATTTCTACTGTGGCATAAACGATGCCACATAAAAGATGAGGGATTTGCACAATCTACATGTATATAAAAAAACACTATAATCTGTGGTGTACCATGTGTGAAATGTGCACTCACTGTGGTTTTTGTTTGTATTTGGATGTTGAATTTAAATCAATGTGATTGCATTTATTGCATCTATAATATTTGAACATTTATATAATTGTACATATATTGTTAATTCATGCTTTTAACCAGGACCCCAGGAACCACTATGGTGGAAGCTAAAGGAGATCCTCAATAAACAAATAAACAATGAACAAATAAACAAAGAGTAGTCCCTGCCCTCTGAATGACCTTCCTTTACAGTTTTTGAGCTTGGGGAAAACAATCAGAATCAATTATTTTGATACCTCTGGATTGAAATCAAGGCTGTACGCCTCATCACTGTGAATTGGCAAAGGCCAAATATTACATTTTAGGGTTTGACTGAGCTCTGTATAAACCAGACTTTTACCATGCACATTCCTTTAGATATTTGATAGTGAAATAGAGAAGCAAAACAGAAGAAAGAACCTAATAAATTCCTAAGTTACCTGCTGTCCTCCTTGCTCCCTCTGCTGGATTCTTTGTGCCACGTGATTAGCTGCTCCCACTGTAATAAACAAGTCAATGCGCCAGTAAAAAAAAATGATGTAAGAGTTTGGTTAATGCAAGCAAGAAGAAAGATGTGAGAGAAAGACACGTGAGAGAAATGTGAGGGTTTATAAAGTGTACAATTAAATAACAGTGATGAAACGCATGATATGAGATCATTAACTAAATCAGACTGACGTCGCGCAATGACGTCAGACAGCTGCTGCTTTATGTCCTCCGAGCTGGAGTTCTGCAGTTGTTCATTGGTTTCCGCCACACTTTTATTGAGATTGTCCAGCAGCCGGCTCTCCCTGTGGCCACGCTTCTCCTAAACAACAGAAGGGAGAAGTTTAGTCCCATTACGCTGCGCAAAGCAATTAAACAAATGTCCCTGTCTGGTTATGGCTCGAAACATATGGTAAGTACCTCAAACTCTCTCACAAAGTAGCGCGTCTCAGCGTTGATAATGGGTCTGTGGTCCAATAGTCTGGACTGGATATCGCCAACATCTGCAAGGCAATTACATTCACTTTTAATGTGCGAGAACAAAACTATAGTGTTGTTTTATGACAGTTTTGGGGGAAAAAAAATCCGATTCATATCATTTCTATACAACTCAAACTGCTATACGAGCTATGGAAGGAAACAGCTAAAGTTTACATATTTGTGTTGTGTTTGGTAAGCACTTCACAACAATTATTTAGGCATATTTCTACCAAATATTAAAATTCCAACGATATGAAAACGCCAACTAAGTGTAATAAAGCATTATTAATGTGCTTTTTGATTGACAGCTATTTATTTGGGCAGCACCAGTTTTCAGGAAATCTAGAAAATAAAGGTTCAACATATATTACATGACAAAGCTCAAATCAGGACAGAGGTGGAGTGAGATTTCACTTACCTTTAATGACTTTGTCCATGTTCCCTATTAAAAAAAAAGTGCAATGTGCCTTGAAATTCAGCTTTTTACAGTGAGAGATTAGCTGCTAAATGCTACCAAAGCTAACTTTTCTAGTACAAACCCCCAAAGTTCAACAAACAGAGCGACAGTAACATGTCAGTAAAGAGAAAAACAACCCCATTATTGGTAACTACACGTATAAAACCTCTGCATGAAGGGTGTGCAGAGTTTCTTTCATAATTACAGTCAGCTGAATCAAAATCAGGTGACTCGATTTGTAAACATTTACTATTACTTCCGGGTTGGTCACGGGCTGAACCAAACTGGAGCCGTAGGGGTGTTTTAGGAGGAAATCTTGTCCCAGTCAACGTTTTTTCAACAGTGCATTATGTCATGGTGTGAAACATTATTGTTATTGATTAAAATGCCTGAATTAATATACATTTATATTGGAAAAAGTGATTTAAGCTGCATTTATAGATGTGCTTTTCGGATCTCAAAAATCACTGGCTGCAGTTATTTGTATGACCACCAGGTGTCAGTGTGGCTCCACATTTAAGTAGGCTACTTCTTAGGTCAGGACAAATTTCCAATGGTATTTTATTCAGTTCCCATACTTAAAATACTAATGAATGGGAAATAAATGAACAGAAAACAGATAAAGGATCACATTTCTGTGCATTGTGCAAAACCCCTGACCTCATGAGTGAGGATTTAGAGTGAAAGAGAGAAAAGTGGTAGTCTATACAGTACTAGTCACTTAACCACTCTTGTTGAGATTTTTTCCATAATACAATATGCATTTTCTATTGTAAAAATCAGTGTCATTCTTCATTGTGTTGTGTACACTGTTGGTACAATCCAGTCCAATCAACCAGTTCAACAAAAATCCGTCTACTTTTGTAAACATTATCGGCCACAGTACAGCACCAGTTGCACACTTTTAACAGGCGTAAAGCATTGGCTATTTCGGCTGGCCTTGTACTTTAGACGCATGCAATAACCGCATTGTCCACAGGATGGCATCCCTCCCCACATTTTTCAGGTCAATTCCCTGCCGACTGCATTATTCCTGATTAGCTAATTATTTCATATGAAATGCAAATATATTGGCATAAATGCATTTATAATCAAAGGAAATGCACTTATGATATTCATTGCGAGTGAGAGGAGGCATTGTTTGGGGCTGTCGCTGCATATTAGTTGTCACAAGTTTGTTTGCGAACCTTAAATGTATTATTACTGTCAGCCCCAGTTAGAAGAATATGATTATGTACCACTTAAGTCTCCCACTGTCCACTTAGTTTAGTTAAACACATATTACATGCACCATTAGTTTGATTAGGGCCTATTAAAAAGATTACATGATTGATCCACAGCCAAAGGATAAAATAAACCCTGACTTGTGCTATTATGGAAGAGCTGCAGCAACAAACATGTCAGGACCAGCAAAGAGACTTTTGTTTATTCATTCTTCTGCGGGGGACATAAAAGTATTAGCACATGAGTGGCGTGTAAATGAGTATTTAAAACTTGTTATGGAAAGAGATGCAAGTTTAAAGTTTCCTCAAGTAGCACAAAATGAATAAATAAATAGCTTATCTAGTCTTTTTTTTTTCTTTTTCTATAGTAATTTAAAGATAATGATGCATTTCATGATATTCTTCACTTCCAAAAGAAAATAAAAAATCACAGTTGAAAAAAGATAGTATGACTAAAGCCTTTCAGTCTTTATTAGGAAACTTTTGCAACATTTTCATGATACATGCCAGGCAATTTTTTATTTTGTTTGAGACATGGAATAAGGAGAGACTGTGTCATGCTCCTCCAGCTCCAAAACTTAAGCCCAGATTTCCAAAGCATTAGTGAATTCGGAGAAGTAAGCCAACATCAGCATAACAAGGACGTATCTGTCTGTTCAGATCATTATTTGCGAGACTCAGAGCTTTTTGCATGAGAACAGATGATATCCTTTCCTGCGTTTTGTTATCTTACACTTACACTTATTAGGAGAATTTTCTTGTAAAAGTGACTCTCCTGCACCAGGGTTCAGCGCCTTGCACGGGACACCCTCCTACACTATTTGTTGCCTTTATTATTGTCTTGTGGGTTACAAATGAAAAATGATTTTGAGTATCTTTTGAAATTGATGAATTGCATTTTGCAGCTCCTTAAATATATGCTGTGTAGGCTCCTTATGTTGTCTAAGTCTGACCACACAATGACCTTGAATATCAATAATCTAAGAGGACACTACAGACTTTAAATATTAGCTATGTATCTGGGGAAAGACACTGCAAAAAATCTATTGAAAGTTTTCTGTCATTTTATTTTAAGACATTTTATGCATAAAAATGGCCAACATTGCTTATATTTATGGCGATGAAATCTATAATGGGTAGAGCCAGGTTGAAATGTATGATTTGATTTTGTTGATGTATTTAGTTCTTCAGAGGGAATTTTGGATATTTTATTTAGTTTTTTGAATAAAGTAGTTCCTTGTTGCCTTGTTTTGTATAGTTCAAAATGCAATAAATCAAGCTAGAAATTAAATATTGAAAAAGTCCTCTTGAAAAACCTTCAAAATACAGGTATTGTTAAGTCCAAGACTGTGAAGTTTGGAATCTGTAGCTACAGCACTAAAGGGGAGATGTTGATGCAAGCGTTTAAGAAAAATGCATTTTGAGAAAATGGCTCTCGAAGTTACAATTTCCCATTTAAATCTATAGAGAAACATTGAATCAGTGCAATAATCAACACCCTTGCTGTGAAGATTAGGCAATTTATGTGTTTGTAGTTGAAAGTTTATATGATAAAAGGATAAACATGGTCCAAAATCGGAAAAATGAGAAATTTGACTTTTAATAATAATAATAATAATAATACATGGAACTTATATAGCGCTTTTAAAGGACACAAAGACGCTTGCCTGTAATGTCTCCCTCTTCGTATAAATTAAATAATCTAATACAAATCTGATCATTTTCTTCCTTAATTGTACATAATATTTTGAATATATTAGGTCTAGGCAACA
>OMNZ01033004.1:0-10110 GCA_900303255.1 Lesueurigobius sanzi | reverse complement strand
AAATACTTGTTCCATCGGTAGATAATTTTACTTGGCAAGTCAAAATTACTCAAAATATGATCAAATATCCTCAATTCAATCAAATTTAATCACTTTTTGCAGTGTGGGATCCTCGGGTGGCCTCTTTACACTTTCCCGGGTGTGTGTTCGTGGACGCCGCCTGTCCACCTGCCTCGTCTCCGCGTCTGCCTGTCTGCCTTCTGTCTGTCCGTCCGTCCGTCCGTCCGTCCGTCTGTCTGTCTGTCACCGGGCCCGTCTTGCCGAGCGGAGGTGCGGCGGAAACAGCTTGGGAGGGACGCCGTAAGAGAGAATGATGGAGAATGCAGCTAAAAGGTTAAGGAGGCTGTAATCCGCCCGTAAAGGACAGCCAATATTCACACTGCGCTTCAGCTGCTCCCTAAACACAAGTGAAGGCTGAGGAGAAGGCAGACAAGGCGCTCATGGAGGGAGATAATGGGAATAGGCGGTTCGAGGAGAGACTACTATATTTGTCTTATTACTCGCTGAATCACAACTTACACTTGGAATTAGGCGGTTCCTACAGTTTTAATTGCTCCATCAATGTTCTCCTTTACTATTCCGTCTCTTGAACTTTTATACTATGGCGAGGCTGGATTTTCTTTTCTAATTGGCTGGCTGGTGGGACTTCAAACTGTGTGCTGCGATACTGCCACTGTGAGCACAGCTGTTCCACTGCGCATACGCATTAAATGTGAAATAGAGGGCCAAGTCCATCGGCAAACGCTAGGAAAAAAATAAAATACTATAGATATGTTTTTGATATGAGCATTTGCATTAGAAAAAAACGTAGTTGTGCTAGTAAACGGTTTAGTATTCTGGTCTGAAAACGGAAAACTACCATGTTTGTCTCCACTAGTGTCAGCAGGCTACTTATATGCTGTGTACTTTATCCCTCTGTTTGGTTTGCTTTGGTTGTTCTGGCAGCAATCAAGCTCTGACAAAGAACTAGCAGATAATCTTCTTTGTAGAAAATAGAAAAGGTTTGTCTGGCCTGAATAGTTTATGCCTGCTGTTATTTAATTAAACCAACTTAGCACAAGAGATGGGGAAATTGGTCAAAAATATTTTGGGGACTTTTTGGATAATGGTTTTCTGTTAAAGCAAAAGTATCACTGCATACTCTTATTTGAACACAGAAAGTAATTGTTTATTTATTTATTCAGTTGTATTTGTCACCTTCATTTTTGCAGCTTTTTTGTTTATCTCTTGTCATGGATGTTGTTGTTCGGAGTTGTGAGCTTGCATACAGTATCTTCCACACAACAATCTCCACATTATCTTAGTTGGTTGCCCCTCTCTGCTGAGCACATGTCCTCACATGACCAACCAGATTTTAGCTGATTTGTGCATAAGGACGTGCTTTGGTGCTTGTTTCTCTCACTTGAGATGCAGAGGCTCAGAGCTGAGTCCAGTGCTTGGCTCGGCCTCTCATTCTCTCTCCTCGGTCTTTTGACTTGAGGACACGACACACAAACAAGAGAACAGAGATATTGAGCCGGTGCAGACTGTGGAAGCTGGACAGCACAGCAGCAGGAGGCCTTTGAATGGTAACTTCCTGCATCAGCCACGTCCAGAATTTTAATCAGAGTGTGACCCACCTTAAGCATGACGGCAGCCTACACGGCCTGATAGATGATAGATGTTAATGAAAGATCATAGAATAGCTATAGTTAAACAAAAAGTGCAGACCTAGGCTCCACAAGGCAGTGTTTGTTCTTGCCTTCTTGGAAAGTTTCAGAGCCTGCAGAGCTGCGTGGAGTACAGATTGGCTCTCAGCTCTTGGGAGGGAGCAGACCCGCCTCTCTTGCGGCAGAGCTGAGTCGGCCAACCAACGGGATTACCATGGTGTGTTACAGTCTGCCGTGGCCCAGACAAAGTCTAACTGGGATTTGGGCTTTTTCACAATTTTCACAGCTCTATAGAATATGGGGTCATCTAGATAATCTTTCTCTGTGGTTAATCTACAGATTTGGCGCTGATTGAACCTAGTTGTTATAGGCTGTTTGTTAGGGCTTGGTAATGGCTCCTGCTGTCTGTGAGGGCAACACTCTGGATCAAAGTTAAACATGAAGACAAACATAACAAGAGCTGGATTTAAGATTAAACCTCACAGCATTGGATTGCATGTCTGTTTGTTGGGACTTGGTAATAGCTTCACTCTGGGAGAGTTCAGGCAGCATCACTATGGAAAGATATTTCTATCCAGTATTGCAATTGCGGTTTTTAAAATAAAGGCCAAGTTCGCTCAGTTCATTTCAATAATTTCCAGGAACATTTAAGAGAAAACTGACATATTAAATGTTAACCTAATACAAGAATCACAATCACACTTCAGAACATTTTTGTAGTGGTGTAAACTACAGGCTTAGCAGGTACAAACATAGTAAGGCCCGATGGAGACAGGATATTGTTGTGTGCGAAGAATATTCTGCCAGCCGTATACAGGGATGTTCTTCAAATAATGCATATAAGAAAACATGATAACACACAGAAGAAAAGGGCTGTTGGGAGAAGCAGCGTTGGAGAGAGGACACTGAAGGACTTTAGGGACAGGTTTTACAAGGCAGTTACAGGCAGTGAAAGAGGCTAGCTGTAAAAGCCCCACAGAAAATAATGTGGATATAATATAAGAATTCAGCGCACGGCACACAGAGTCCCCTCTATCAGTGCGATTGGTTTCAATGAGCCCCTCATAACTAAACAGGTGTCTTTTAAAAATTGTCAATCAGTTTAACAAGGTAAACGTCTTTAAAGGTGAAGATTGGGCTTATGGAGAGCTGTACTTTTATATCGACCCTTCTTGAACTGCATCAGTGTCCTGGACCGGGTAGCGCTTAACATGTTCCATCACTTCATTACCTCTATTCAGACTGTTCACACAGGCCTGACAGCAGACTGGAGGAGCCGTTTCAAAGACATGACTGCTGACCTGGCACATCTCCACATGCATGACCTTTACGATAATGACTAGACTCCTATATGATGAAGACGGTCTGCCAATATACCGTGTGGAAATTTGGATGACGGTCTGCATTCAGTGTTTATTTTTTTTCTTCCTTGGAGCTCTGAACTCTCAAATGATTTTGTCTGATTTGTATGTGCTGCTCTTTGATGCTTTCATAAGACTGTGGTTTAGGAGACAGAACATTTCTATTTGATGCCAGTTTGATGTTTAAAGCACCAAAATACCGTTATTATCTCCCCCCATTAAATCCAGTAAGCCAGTCTAGCTTGGTGTGCTACGACACAGCCCTATCCTTTGCCTTGCCTATGGTATATATTTGCATTCTGCCCGTGTAACTCATCTGATCACAAACTCATCTTGAGCATCACCTTCGTTCTGCCATCACTTGTTCTGCATTTAATGAGGCAGGTAAGTTTTGTTTTCTTCTCTCTTGATAGGCATCAACAACAAACGTGCTTTGTGCAAGGTAAGAGGGTCATTTACCTCTGATATTACAACTGCTTCCTGTTGCTTGGCAACAATCACACCATTTAATCAAGAGTCAAACACACGGCTTTGTTCATAATTGTATGTTTCTTTATCCTGCACTGTTGCTGTGCGCCTCGGTGGGTTTTTGAAGATGCCTTGTGCATTACTCAAAAAAACAATCTAAGGTTCCAAAAAGCAGTTTTGTGAAACGTTGAAATTGTTAAAACATAGATTACAATCTAGAGAAGATACAATTCCCAATTTCTGAATAGAAGGGAGCAACGGAAAGGTTAACGCCCCCTTTTCGCTGGAACCAGAAAAAATGGCTGCATCCACTGAGATGAATGGGGAAACATCAACTGAGATCTTCACATTTACGTCTGAAAAATAACATTTTATGCATTTTATATATTTGTCGAATATAAAAGAGAAGCAAATGAAGGGATTTTTTGCTGTAGAAGATTCACAGAGCGGACAGTTGATATTTTAAAGTGGGCTAATGTTAGCAGGGAGTTAGCATGTTCGGACTTCATTATAAAGTGTTTAGCCGTTCATAGTGAGTTCATTTGGTCAAATTAGATCAAATCCAAGATCAAATTCAAATTCCCATATAACTGTGAGTAATGTTGCAGCTTCTTACATTTCAATATTGCTTCATTTTTGACATATGAGTGGCTAACTTCCTGCTAGCTTTAGCCCACTTTAAAACGTTAAAACTGTACTCTCTGTGAATCTTCTACAGCAAAAAATCTCTTGATTTGCTTACCTCTTATATTAGACAAATATATAAAACGCATAAATTGTTATTTTTCAGACATAAATGTGAAGATCTCAGTGTTTCGCCATTCATCTCCGGCAGTTAGAACAGCGGTCGGTGGGACAAATGCCTGCTAAAGCTGCATGGTTTTGCATTAACGTGCTGCTAATATTGTGAACGGCAGTAAAGAAAAGTAAAATACAGCGCAAAAACTGACCTCACATTAGAGCTTTGATGGTGAGGTAAGTTTTTGTGCTGTATATTCCTTTCCTTTTCCTGCCGTTCACATTATAACAGCGCTCTAATGCAAAACTAAGCAGCTGTGACTGGAGTTTGTCCCACCGACCGCTGTTCTTACTGTCGAATGCAACTGGAAACAATGGCAACCAGGCTGATTCAGAAATAGGCATATTGATGAACACTTTAACCATGAATATTAGTAAGCAAAGAATATGCTTCACAAGTTACATCCAAGATTAGTTAGATGGATAAATGATGCTCCATTTGCACCGCTAATTCAACATAAGCCAAGATTAGCAGGAGCTGCATGATTGGAATAAAGTGTCCCAGTGAGATACAAAATTACATCCTTTTATGTTCATAGAAACAGAGCGCTACACAACCATCCCCTCTGTTCGCCGTCATGTTTCACAAAACTGCATATGGAAGTTTTCTCATTACAGAACATGACAAAGATAATTGAAAATTTGTAAGTGGAAGGGGGAATATTAAGGAGATTTTTCTGTCTATAACCCAGAGCCGGGACTAATTCAGAAGCAGAAACGCCTGCAGGGTCAGTCCGTCTCTTAAAATTAGTTTTAAATGTGAGCGAACAGTAAAGCTAACATCTGCTCCAGCCTCGGTGGAAATCAACTCTCGCGGTCTCCCAGCTCAAACTGGAGCTTTACTGTGCACCACTATGCCCAGGATCACACGGAGGAAACTATTACGAGCCTTCAGGCAGGCTTCAAAACAGATCCCCCCGTTATTACCGACTGTAAGATTTTAGCATGTGCTGATCAAACCGGTTACGGCTATTTCTGAAGGCTTTGGCAGGATTGATGTTTTCTATTTGAACAAGTGAATGAATAATGAATGGAAAAGAAAGCTAGCTCCAAGTTATGTGTAAATTTAATTAACAGCTAAAGATGAGATGAGGGCAGGTGTCAAATCTAACAAATGCGTCTAATAAGAACTGTCGGAGAAGTCTGAATTCAAACTGAAGTTAAGTTTCTTTTCTTTTTTTTTCTGCTTCTGAATTACTCGTTAGAAGTTTTAATAGAAAAGCCAACAACTGTGAAAACGATTAGCATGTACTTTGTGTTAAGCAGTGTCAAGTTACTCTACCAACACTTGGATTTTCAGGGTCAGGTGAAAGTAGTTTGACCCAAGGCGGATTTTAACCCGGTTCACAAAATCGGTGAGCCATACATTAGTTATACCATGGGGCCCAGGGCTCTCTGCACTTTGTCTTAGCCTTTATGTTCCGTAAACTAAGCAAATGGTGTTATATTCCCCCTTGACAACCTACACATGGCACTTGAGATATTGGAATTCATATAAAACACAAGCAATCATTCTCTTGACAAAACCTCCGTTGATTTTCATAATCTCTTGTGAAACTATACCATTCAGCCACTCATTAGGCACATACGCACCACGTCACAAGCGCTCGCTCTCATCGCTCACACATGTCAAGGTTGTTCTGACTCACAAGTCCCATGTTTATCCCAATTAGCACTCTGATTTGGGACTTGATAGCTGGTGACATTGCCGGCTTTGGAAGGGTGCACTGATCCCTCTCGCTCTCGGCTTTCACTCCAAATCCGTCTTTTTTTGCTGCATGTCGGGGTTTGTTTTACATACCTCCTTTTCTACACATTTTCTTGTTGGGTTTCCTGGCACATTCCTTGGATATTCTTTTGACTGTAAAATGAATGGGAAAACTACAAAATAACAGCGAGCTCTGGAAAAAGATAGCAGGTAACATGCAACAACCGATTCCAACCATTTTTTAAAGCCCACCTTCCCTCCACCCCTTAAACCCCAGTCATTAATGACAAGTACAACAAAAAGGACCTGTTGAGAAAGTAACTGGGGTGTAACTGCAGAAATATTCCAAAATGGTGGAATGAATTTGCTGCATCCTGGGACATAGGAAGCCCATATTCACATGCACTTCTATTTAAGACCCAATACAGCCACACACAAACTTTTCCAAGATACGTTTATAATCTGATAACCCAAAGTGTTATTTGACATTGGTCGTTTTGGGGCACTTAACATTTTAAAGCCATTTTCCTGTGTGGGTCTCCTTTAAGTGGTGTAATAATGGGAGCAGCTTAAAAGTATCAACAGCAATAAATCTAAAACTTTCCAGACTTTTTAGCTGCTGCAGACCAATCAATGTTAGCCCTTTGGTACATAATCTTGCCTCTTTTGTGCACGGACAAGAAAAGGAGCGTAAAGGGTCTTACATAGTTATGGCTGATGCCACGGGCCTCCTCTGTACCAGAGAACATTTCACCAACCCTAGGCCATTCACTTATGGAGCAGGCGTCTGAATCCCCAGGACATTCAAGACAGTGGGGGGAGGGAGGTGCACCGAGAACTTCCAATCTCTTTTAAGGATTTGAATTGTTTTTGTTATTAAAATATTGATTACTTGGTCATCAAAAGAGGAACCTCTAACAGTGACATGAAAGGGGAGAGTTGATGAAAAGACTAAATGACACGTCCAGTCAAGATGGAGGAGGTGGACACAGACACGGCATGCGCCAGACAACAGGTCATGCGCAAATAGTGAAACTTTGTAGAAAAGGTAGAGGGACAGCAAGAGAGGTGTGTTCAGGTTTACCCAATGCACTCACCATCTTCTGTTGGGACATAGATGTTTAGATACAGACAATCCTCGTGCTGGTCCTGTATGTAGGTGGTAACTATATCCAGGTTGAAGGTGAACCATATTGGCATCATAATCTCTGGCACTGCGTTGTGAATATTCTGTGGGCAAACAGGGGCAAAGTGGGTGGCGTTCTTGATGCCTGACCACGACGAGGGAGGCTCCGGGGGCAGAAAGCGTTTCTCTCCCACAGGTGGAGCGGCATAGGGAACCCCTAAGTACTGGTCCACGGGCCCCAGGATCTCACTGGGCAGGGGCACCCGCACCCCTCGCAGCTTCCCATACTGTGTGTTCACAGTGGGGTGGTAGTTCTGGCTTCTTATGACAACAAAGCACCAACAAAAACATAGTATCCACAAGGAGGTGTTGAAGGTGGTGCAAGCGTGGGCACCATGCCAGTTCTTAGAGTAAAAATAACTTCTCTTTGAAGAAAACCACATGGTCCCTGTGAGTGACTGCCTCTGCGAGCGAACAACATACAAGGCGCCTGTGCCTCTGCTCAGCCTTGCAGTCCACTCACCTCTGGGACTGTCATCAGCTGTGATACTGCAGGCCAGCAGTGCAAGAACAGGGAAAAAGTCACAATTATGTAGCTCCGCTCCCGCGAGGTCCTTAGTCACTGTCCTCTCTCACTTGTCAGGTCTTCTATCCCGTGCTGCAAGGAGAGAAAACAGGAAATGAATGACAGTGCACTGAAAGCCCAGCATCACTTTTATCGACTTCTCTGTCAAGACATAAAGCAGCTCCTACCACATAAACATGACAGAACTCGTACTGATATCATCATTTATTATTATAATCATAATCAAAATGACGCCATGACTTTGATGCAGCAATTAACTGTTGTCAAGTTGGTGATAGAAGCACTAATAGAGCCTCCGCCGTTTTAGAGAGATATAGACAGGTTTATTTAACAGTGTTTGCAGGAGTGCAGCATTCAGTCCCATCGTCACAATGACGTAGATCAGTGGTTCTCGACTGGGTTGTTTTAAAAATATATCTGCTAAAAGTGAACAAAGATATTCTTGCGTCTGTTAGAATGTGTTATGTTGATGATAATTTTAGCTTTGTATGCAGCGTTTTTGTTAACACCTTTTCACCCGATGTTGTGCTCATTGAGAGCCTTTGCAATAGATATTCCTGGAAGACTGAGAGCCTACACAATTCACTTCCACCCTATTGGAATTCCAGCGCCCTGTCCCGCTAATACAAGACGGTCACACATTGCACTGACCAGAGGGACAGGAGAGGAGCCTACAGGCAGCACTATGTAAATGCTAAACAGCACTCCCATAGGTGAAGCCAACAGCGCCAACGACAACACCTCCCCACTCCGCCTGATCAATTTTCAATTTCTGAGGCTTAGGGCACCCGTTGGCTGCGTGTGCCTTCTGCAGCGCTCACTCCAATAACAATGCCACAGAAACACCAGCATTTAGAGCAGGATATTGCATTCCAAAATGACTGTGTAAATGATTTATAATGTATCAGCAGCCATTGGAGACCCACTATGCAGAGAGAGAAAAGCAATCGTGACGTTCCTGGAGGTGCTGTTACGGCGAGACGGCTATTCCCCGCTGCTGCAGCCATGGATCAACCAGCGTCCACACAACAAGAACTAGAAGAAAACAACAACAAAACAAAAGCACTTCTCGTATCCAAAACTATGTGCGTGCGTTTTTAAGTGCAGCAGATGAGCAAGGCTGCTCCAATTTGCGGGTAAGTGGAATTGGTGCGGTGTGGACAGTTGGGTTCATGGCTGTGCATACTGAGTACAGTTTAAACCATGAAAAGTCAAGCATATCCAATCGGGTGGAAAGAGAACGCGGCGAGGTCGGGGCACGAGATGACACAGACGCTAGGATTGTAAAGGAAACGAGAACATGTGGGAGCAAAAGTGTTGTAGCTCCTGTACACACTCATTTTATGCACTGTACTATGGCTACTCACTTATGTATTTTCTCCTGGGAAATCATGGCTATAAAATTATAGAGGGAACACTGACTATTTAGTTTGTTTAATGCTAAGTTATGGCAGGAGAGATTACAAGTGACAAGTTAAAAAAAAAGAAGTATTTTTTGTAGTTGGCCATTTACAGTTTTAACACTATAGGTTGCTAAATTGATGTGGAGGGCAGCTGAAACGGTCATGGCGGTAACTATGGTAACTGTCAAAATGTGCATTTCAAGTCTTTTATTGCTAATTTGTCTGTAATTCCTGGATTGATCCACATGAAACAAAAAACGGTCAGCACATATTACAAAGGTCTAATTATTTTCTCATAAAAGTGTCCGAAAGCAAGAGCTGGTTGTTGACTTTCAGCCATAAGAATAATGTATGACAAGTTTGAAAAATGGTTTCTCTCCCATAGAGTTGAATTGAGATTGAATAAGGCTGTGTCCGAATGTCCACACTATTCCCTATCTACTCATTCACTATATAGTCCCGCACTGTATAGTAGACTATAGTGGACTCAATTTATTGGCAATTCGGACACATTTCTCTTCACTACTTTCTCCTAGCCGCTGATCACGTGACTCGAGCGCCGCAATGACGTGATTTACAGAGGAGAGATAGGGAGCATCGCGTCCGAAATGTAAACAAGACGAGTGCACTACTTGCGCTGAAAAAGTTCTCAAAACTCCGTAAATAATGGATTTCTGCGACCAAGACCGACCCAATTCAAGAGACACTTTATTATTTGGGGATATATATTAGTCCGACACGTTTTACTCAACGTGGGTTTTACAATAATGAAGAAAACGGCTTGGGATTGTTGCATTTTACCAGAGAAGAGAAGCTAGCGATGTCAAGCTAAAGGTAAGCAGCTAACGTTAGCATCTTTTCCTCGTAGCGGGTCATATTTAAGGGTTTTTTATTCATATATAATCCACAACACGCCACTAAAGCCGAGTTTTGAAGAGTTTCACTCATCCGTGTTGAGTCCTGACGCTGTCCGCTGGTCACGTCAGACACTCCCAGTGCATTGTGGTCTAT
>OMNZ01033000.1:0-19844 GCA_900303255.1 Lesueurigobius sanzi | reverse complement strand
GAACAACAGGCTGAATAGGTGTACTGTATGCTAACGTAACACATCGATGGTTATTGCGCTACACGGAGCATAAACAACAAACTGAATAGGTGTCTGGTATGTTGACGTAACATATTAACAGTTATTGAGATCACTATAGCATAAAGAGTAAGTCGCACTGGAGTATAAGTCGCAGGATCAGCCAAACTATGAGAAAAAGTGCAACTTATAGTCCGGAAAACAGGGTAATTCAGTTTCGAAGCCCCAAAAATGAGGCAATTTATAATAATAATAATCGCTTCAATTCATATAGTGCTTTTTTAGACACTCAAAGCGCTTCACAAAAAAAAAAAAACACACACACACACGGACAGATTTATTGACTAATAACTAGTTTATTCAAAGACTAAACAATCTATTCAAAATCCCCTCTGAACAAATGCTTGTAACTAAACTAAATAAGACCATGGCTCTATTATATGTTGTCTGCAAAAATGTAGGCAGTTTTGGCCATTTTTATGCATAAAATGCCTTGATTTTTAATATGGAAAATATGTTTTCACAATTCACCTGCAGCGTCTGGAGATTTTGATGTTAAATGACATTTAAAGCCTTAAATAATGAGAATAACAGAAAGCCTTTGTGTGTGACATCATTGTGTGTTGGAAATGTGTAAGAGGAGTTTGTAGTTACGGTCTGTTACCTGCAGAGGGGTTGGACAGGTGTACAGTGAGTTCTGCATCACAGTCTGTAGATGTTTGATCAGATGCTGAGGACCGATGGACCAGCCGAGCTACAAACACACAGCTGCAGTCAGTCACAAGGCAAACTGACCAGGACAGGTCTGTTTACAGTCTGTAGACCAGAGCTAAGACCAAACCTCTCATTCCCACTGGTGAAAGCAACAAAGTAAAAAGTACAAATTATAGGAACTTTTACTTTACTTAAGTACATTTTATAATGAATACTTTTACTTCACTACATTTTAAATGTATTATTTAAAAATAATGTATATTTAAAAAGTCGTCTGTCCCTTCAGCTATTAGGCTGTTCAACAGATGTGTAATTTATTACTATGTGCAATCTATTACTATTGCTAGTAACTTATCTCAAATCTATTTTTTATTTATTTATGTACATGTATGTGTGATTATTTGTGTGACTGTGTTTGCTACCGGACACCTGAATTTCTCCTACAGGGGATTAATATAGTTTAGCTTATCTTATCTCATCTTATCAAGCCAGTATCTGTACTTTCTACTCCACTAGATTTGGGATTTTGGGTTAAAAGTATTTTATTTTCAAAGAGACCTCTCTATGATGAACTGGTTTAGTCCCAGTTTAGAACTGGTTTAGTCCTGATTTAGACCGGGTTTAGTCCTGATTTAGACCTGTTTTAGTCTTTGTTTAGTCCTGATTTAGACCTGGTATAGTCCTGGTTTAACCTGATTTTAGTCCTGTTTTAGACCTGGTTTAGACCGGTTTTAGTCCTGATTTAGTCCTGGTTTACAATGCCACATTAAACTCTTAAAAATACTTTTACTTTTTACTTATAAAGTACATTTTACAGTGGATACTTTTATACTTTTACTTAAGTAGGAATTTAATCTGATACTTAAGTAAATTGGATTTTGCCCCTGGGCCTGACGTTACCCACAGCTGCTGTAGAGGCTCCTCACCTTCCACCCAGTGACGCTGAACGTTTTCCCAGCGCTGCCGACTGTGATGGTTCTCTCCCACATCCCTGGCAACGTAGCTACAAAAACGGTATTCAGAAGTGATTACGGAATATTTATGTAATGTGAATGTGACAGGCTTACTGTCGCTTGTGATGGGAAGTGTTAAAATGTCTGCAAATATGTTTCTTTGCTGTGTTTTTGCACCGTTAACTTAAGACAAGCACCTGAGGGCCATATTAATAACACTATTCCCAATAATGAGTTAAAGAGGAGGCAACAAGTTTACATGTAAGTCAATGGGCACTTCCGGCTTCTGGAAACAGCCCTGTATGCTAGCATGGCTTCAACCAGAGCTAGTCAATTATATTATCTCCATCAATAATATACACTCTATGGTTTGGACACACAGACATGGCTCATGAGACGTGACAGTGGTTTACAGTAGGTTCTAAAATTTCTACCTACCTACCGTGACCTTTTACCTTTTGTTGGAATCGTACAGTACCAGTCAAAAAATTTGAAACACTTTTTTTACGTATCGTTTTTTTCTTTAATTTCAAGGCTATTTAGTGATTTTTTTTTATTATTGATTCTCACTGAGGGCATTAATTTATGAATGAACACATATGGAATTCTATTTTAAACTAAAAGGTTGAAATAGATTCTCCATAATGCCGGTAGTCGCTTTTTTCTTTGATTACTGCTTGTCACACTTTTTTCATCTTCTCAATGAGCGTCACGATGTTGTGACCAGAAAAGGTTTTCCATTTCAGGTCACTACTTTACGAAGCGCATTGAGAAAATGCTAAGAATAAAGGGTTCTACCTACCTATACAATTCACAGTGTGCTCATTCATAGTCCCTCCAATGAGAAATAAAGAAAACCAATACATATAAAGTGTTTCCAAACTTTTGACTACTTAATCTTGACATCCCTAGCCCCACATACCGGTAGTTAAGACTTTTTCCCCCAATTGTCAAAAAAAACAAGATGAACTGGTAAACTAAACTGGTAATACCGTTTTCCTTCTGGGCCATTTTAAGCGTTTAAAAATAACTACATTGTTCCAAAAATCTGAGGTCAAGGATGAAAGAGGCAATAAGTAACAATTTCACAACAAACAATGGTAACATGGATCGCCTGCGTCACTGCCAACACAATCTCAGCAGAAATCAGTCTGAAGTACAGTTCTCAGTTGTTTTGAAATCCAATTGTTCTTACTCCCTGCATTCATACGTACAATATTAAGACCTGCCACAGCAAATGCCCCGCTCTGCTGTGAAATCAAATCAGTAAAGTGTCATATTATATTGTGAAGGTGGTTTTATTTTGGATGGGCTTAGAAGTCCAAGAGAAATAAGTCATGCTATGTTCACTTCAGAATCACGTCAATATTAGCACAGGATACCTACATAGCTGCTTTATATGAGTTCAAATGAAAGACCTTACACCTGATTTTCCTACTTGTGGAATGAAATTAGTTTTGCCCCCATTACTGTATATTGAAAACAAGAAAACTCACTTTTTGTGGAAATAATACTGTGCATCAAAATATAAAACATTTTTCATCAATTTCATGAACTTCCAGGCTATAGTTTATTAGCATTTCGGTGACAGTGACCCTGAAAATTGTGAAACATGTTGATAAACTCATATGTGAATAATTGAGATGTTATAAAAATTTACATGTGCACGTACAATATGAAAAAACATCTATTTGGAATGATTCTTTGTGTATATGGGTGAATATTCACGGGGTTCTGGGAGTTGAATGGGAGAAAGTGGATTAGTTCTAATTTGTAAGGCGCTTTGTGTTACATTCGTGTATGAAAAGCACTTAATAAGTAAAGATTGATTGATTCAGACATTTTCACATCAATCATTGTATGCCGTGTGCTCTGCTGTTGTAGAGGTTCTTGACGTTTTCCATAGTAAATGGGTGCCAATTTGAATAAAAATAAAGAAAAAGATCTGGGGCCATATTCCTAAAGATTCTGAGAATATTCTCAGAAAGCTCCTAACTTATTATATTAATTGCCATGTTGGTCATTTTTGCACTTTCAACTTTTTCTACTCACTTTGGTGTTAACGAGGGAAAAATGGCTCAGTTTTCAACAATATCTGTGATTGCTGCCTATAAGAAGCAGTGTTGGTTGGCTTTCAAATCTACCACAAACAAGTGAACAGCAATGGAGAAGAAAAGAAAAAGGAAGCCCAACTGGACAGAGGAACAGTGTTTGCTTCTGGTTCAATTGGTCAATGAAAAAGTGCTTCTTCCGTCCGCCATTTTGTCCTCTGTTTAGGAAACTCCTAAGCTGCTAAAAGTCCTCTTCCCTGCTCTTAACAGATCTCACCTTAGGAGCTCTCTTAAGAGCGAGGATTCTTCAGGAATAGCTTTTCTCTTTACTAGGATCTACTCTTCACTTTTAGGGGAAATTTAGAGAACATCATGATTCTAAGACTTCTCTTAGAATTTGGCCACTAGGAGCAACTCTTTGCACTAAGAATCTTTAGGCAGACGGCCCCTGGCTCTTTTCACAATCAAAATCTGTTTCGAACCGTTTCCCCTCAAAGAGCCGTTCAAAAGAGCTGATTTGGTCATGAGCGTCACTAACATCACTAACTCACCCCTCTTGCTATCTTTCCTTGTTGTTAGAAACTGAGCTAAAGACATATTTATTTAGGAAAGCTTTAAAAAGCAAGATTAAGGTGGCCACACACTAGAGGATTTTTAATAAAATATTAAAATAAAATATATTAAATATATTAAAATGTAATAAAAACTTTCTCTCATGGCATGATCTGTGGTGGGACTCCTCATGTGTGTGTATGTGTGTCCTCATGTCTTTGCACAGAGTGTGTGTTGTCTTTGCACAGATCTTTAGTCTCAAAAGATTAAAAATCCTCTAGTGTGTGGCCATCTTTAGTTTGACTCTTGTGTAGTTTTTATTCTTCTTATTTAAATACAAAAGATAATTATCGCTACACAGCCATTAAATTACCTATTTTGATGTGCTGGTGTCCTTTATAGATGAGCCACTCATAGACTTCATCACTAAAGCACAGCGTGTCGTGTTTTATACAGAGATCCGCGATCATCTGCAGCTCGTCTCTGGTGAAGATCTGGAGCAGTGAAGAGGAAACGCTCACAACAACACACAGCGAGCTAAATGTGTACATTAGATTAGTTCTCTACCTTCCCAATTGGATTATTGGGTGTGTTTACAAGGATGGCCTTTGTCTTAGAGTTGAATTTACTAGAAAGCTCCTCTGGATCCAGATACCAGTCGGCGCTAGTGATGTTCTTCTTTCCAGGTTTCTGGAGTTGACAATACATCAATCAGTTCTTACAAAAATAACCCACAGCTGAAAAGCAAAATGCAGTAACTTACAAGTCGCAAAGGAATCATCACAGGTTTAGCCCCCGCCATCCGGACCATAGGCTCGTAGCAGTCAAAGAAAGGTTCTATAATAATGACCTAAGCAATAACATTATAATCAGTTAAACACATCTACAAATACACACCGATGATTAAAAGCAAGTTTTTCAGTTTTTTTTTTCTTTCACAAACATTTTACTGTGAAATTTCAGATCCTATTAGTTTCTCAAAGTCCATTGGGTCACGGCCCCCAATGAAACAAAACGGTATTGTTTTATTTTGTTGATATATTAGTTACAAAGATTTATTCAGAGGAGATTTTTGATATCTTCTTATTATCTTATCATCTTATTAGTGAATAAATCTGTAAAAGTTCAAATTTTGCCTTGTTTTTTGTGACCAAACTCAATAAATCAGGCTAGGAATTAAATATTTAAAAGATCCCTCTGAACAAATCTTCAGAATATTGGTAAGTACAAGACTGGTAGGTTTGGAGTCTGCTGGCGCTACTGAAGGGAAGATCTTGATGCAAGAGTAAAGTGTAAATGTGATTCGCTGAAAAAGGACTTTAAGGTACATGGTGTCCGCATCTTTTCTTCACTAGCTTGTCCCAGAGAGGATACTATCATGTATGACGTACAGCGTCTTGTTGTGGACTTTACACACTCCATGTGAATACCAAATATGTCAATATTTATGGATGGACACACGCGGGTGAGAGGAGCGAAATGCGATGGAAAAAAGTGCAGCTGGAGTCATTTCCTGGTCCGTGGCTCGACGAAACTTCATAAAATAACCATTGTAAAGCGTGAGTTTGATCATTTTTCTACTTTAACATAGTAGCTATGATATTTATGGACAAAACTATACAGAAATCTCTTGAAAAAATGATGGTGTCACCTGCTGTGTCTCATTTGACCATTTACACTATCAAACTTGTGCATAATAACATACAGATGTCTTATTACACCAGTACAACTTCATGTTTGTACCTCATCTCCCTCCTCCACCAGAGCCTGCATGGTGCAGAAGAGGGAGCCGTAGCCGCCCACAGTGACCAGGATGTCTGTGAACGGATCAATACTTCTGCCATAGACTTTCCCATAAACCTGAGACAGGGCTTTCACCAGAGTGGGATGACCCTGCACACATGGGAACAAGGCTCAGCTGTTAAAATGCCTTGCATCACACAACACACAGAGCAAAGGTTTTAAGATATTGTTGGATATAGAGAAACTGTGGTATAGAGGCAGAATAGAAAGGAGGATAAGTGTTTTCTATTTTGATGAAGATGCAATAAGGTCTGTTTTTTAAAACATGCCATGGTGGCAAAAATACATTTACTCTTGTGTTCGCCTCTTTACTGCTTCATTATGGTAAAGTTTGAATAAAAATGAACTTGGACAGGTTACAAATACTAAGTCTAATGTGCATATGACACATTAGACTAAATCTTCACCAAAACATAGTAAACAGTAAGATTTCCCATATTTTTATATTTAGTTTTCTTTGCTTTCTTTGCTTTCTTTCTTTCATAAATGTTTCCATACCAAACAATCAATCATTTTTTTTTTTTTTGTAACAACCAATATCACAACAGGAGTCGTCTCAGAGGTCGGTATGGACAAAAACCAATCAATATCAGACATCAAGAATGACCAAAATAAGTCGTAATGTCCTATAAACAAGTAAATCGGACATAACAAGCTTAGAGTATCCCACATCCTTAGACCTTCCTCCACGGCGAGGAACAACCCTTAAAACCACATGGGAGAAAATTAGGAAACCTCGAGGCGAACCAATTTGGGGCAAGGATCCACCCCCATGGACGGATTGGCCAGTAGTATATTGGTGGTATATTATACCAATGAGAAATGAGAGGGTCTGAGTTGTATGGATCCATAGAAATAAATAGGATAAACGCCCTCCAACAGTACACGGACAGTTAGCAAGACGGCTACTCCGGTATGCTTCTCATAGTTCGATAGCTTGTTCAATGTATTTTTTGACAGCATTAGACATCAAACATCGCAATTTATGAACTATCTGGCTGTTTTCAGCTGTTGTCAACCCATGTGGCCATGTCAAAGCTTTGTTCAAAATCATAACTGAATGAACATACCTTTTGAAATTGTACTTAAGATTAGAAATAGCGTGTGAAAGTAGCTTCTGAGCTAAATGCCAAATCTTGTTGGTTAAGTTTTCTGGTGTTTTGAAGGTCGGATACATGTCTAATACATACAAAACCTCTTAAGTTAATGATTTAAAAAATAAATAAATGTCACAAAAAGTACATGCCATACCTCTCCATACTTTAGGGAGAGGCTTCACTATTCATCCGGGAAATTTCGCCAGTTTAGCCTGGCGTATGTATTTGTTGCAACAGGCTCGAATAGCTGAGGGCATTGCTGTGATTTCTATGTATGGAACACTCCCTATGTCTACTGTATGTCACTGCCATTCTTTCTAGAATATAATAAAATCAACATTTTCAACTTTACTTTATAAAAATACACCTTCACTAAGTCAAAGCCTTTAAAATACTTCCACAGGCTTTATTTCCTCACTTTTAGTAAGAATAAGAGAACTCTGTCACATGCACTTTACGTTACTAGTCCCTGCTTACTGGGTTTGTATTATTATTTTGAATATGGCACATCATTTCATACAAATCCTCGGGTGTACTGGTTGAGTCGGTCCACAGTCGCAGCCTTGGCCAGAGCCTCTTTGACGTAGGGCGGAGGGGGCAGGTCTGGAAGGCCCTGGCCCAGGTTCACGATAGAGGGGTCTGCCGCCACGGAGGAAAAGGCCACCCTGAAGCCAACACACAGCAGATCAGAGATGGAGGAATACACGAGTGAAAAGGCAGAAATTAAACGCTGCTCACCACACGTTCTTGTCCAGTCCCTCGATCCTTTTGGCATTCGTGTGTTTTGTTGCCATTTTGTGCTACAGGGAATAAAACACAAAATAGATGGTGAAATGCCAAATACAAAGGGAAAAGGGACATTGTGAAAATGAGCTGTATTTTCTCCTGTTGTTCACCATCTGCTGAACAGCATGAAACTCAGCTGCCCAAATAAAACGATGTATGAAAACAAATTATGCCTTATATCAGGAGTTCCCAAACTTTTACAAGTAATTCAAGACCCACACTGTAAAAAGGAATACTATCAAGCAGAAAAACTTTTAAAAATCTGGTGTATAATACGATTTTTACATTGTTTACTTTGCTTTTTGACCTCTATTCACAAATATGTGCTGCTTTCAATTAATAAAGTAGCATTTTTCTTTCAGTGTTTCCCACAGATTTGAGATTATGGTGCTATGGGTCACATTTTGTAGTGATATTTTCTATCTGTAAGACATCTATAGTTTATGTTGTGTTTACACTGCAAAAAGTAAACATCTAGATTAGTTTAAATGACTCAAATTGAGAATATTCTTCAAAATTGTTGTCGTTTTGATCAGTTAAGATTTAGTCGCTCATTTGGCATCCGTTATTTCACTTGTTCTGGGATAGTTCTGACTTCATTACTCCTTATTCCAAGCAAACTTATCTGACAATGGGGTAAGAACATTAGTCGTGTCCTATTGGCAGTTTTATTTTCAGATTTTTAGCGAAGATTATCTTAAAACTGGTCAGAAATGTCATGAAATGAACCGAATAATCTAGATGACAGTAGTAAATATGTCTAATCTAATCAATACTATATTATTATGCTGACATCAAATAATTTAAACCCATGCTTGATTCTTAGTTTTTGTAGTGTATAGCAGTGGTTCCCAACCTTTTTTGGCTCACGTACCCCTTGGGCCCTTCATTTATACTCTGAGTACCCCCTACTTCGATGGTTTTGTTGATTAGTTAGAAAGAGAATGACAAAAGCTCCAATTTATCAGGTAAAATACTGCTAAATACTCTCAAAATCTCACTCTTTACAGTTAAAGAAGTATTTTCTTTGACCATAAAAATCAAAAATACAATTTGTTTCATCTTATTTCTTCATCTGACATTATTCCAAGTACCCCCTACTAACCTCTCCCGTACCCCTGGTTGGGAAACACTGGTGTATAGGACAATAATTCAAACAAATTTACGGTTTATATTTTCTTTTTAATTTTACTTTCAGTTCAAATTTCTTGCTCAAGTGGTTTTTAGACTAAGGGGGAGAAAATTAGGGTTTACAGCATAGTAATGGTAATTGGACAGGGAACCACTGTCTCTCGGGACCCCCACTTTGGGATTCACGGTGAATGCTTACCTTGTTACACTGTTTAACACTGCTGCAGATGCTGCTGGCTTTAATTATAGCTGAACTTTGCTCATCCCACATTCATTCACTGGTATGGGCGGTTTTAGAGTTACTACAACACAAAGAGTGCTAACCACTCTGCCGCCATTACATTATTTATAATGCATTGCAAACATCAAACTAGTGTGCATAAAAATGGTTACAATCTATTTAATTCTGGAATAACCTGTGCAAACCTGCCTGTCTAAAAGGAAATTGCAATGAACGTAGTTGATGAGGTCTCTAATTATTTATAAATTAAAACTTAACTTTTAATTAAAATGATACAATGGAGCCTGTAATAATAGTTACTCACCTGTGAAGAGCTAAACCTCCTGCAGTAACTGGTTTTGACAAGGTGAGATGTGAATTTGGTGAAGTTCAGGGCTTGTCTCACCGCTCCCATCCTGCACAAACACCACAGGTAAAATGTAATGGTAAAAAGCAAATCACTAGCCTTTGACTACTCTATAATACTGTATACGACAATAAAACTGAAGGATCAGACTTTGCTCTCTTTTATGTGTCTTCAACTACAATTACTTTATTACTTAATATGTGTCTAGTTTAGACACACAAGTTACAACACACCTTTCTTCAACTTGAGAAACTTTTAATCATCTTTGCATTTTAACTGTGGTTTGATAATGTCCATCGCAATCCAGCTCCCAGAGTAAATATCTTAATAAATACACAAGTAGTAGTACAATAACACAAATTAACCAGGAGCTTCAGCCACACAATGCATTGTATGGTCATTGTGTAGGGCTCATTGTGTGGTATCAATTGATATCACACAATTGTGAATATTGAATATTTCCCCTTTCCACTTGCCGTGTCTCGCCCATCATTTATTAATGAAGTAGCATGACCCTTTTGACAGTAGCAGACTTAGCTTTAGCCTGCTAACTCTCTTCTCACATTACATGGAGCTGTAGCTAAATGCTACACATCTATGCTAACTAGCTGCTGCAAGAGATGCATTGTACATTGTCATCCTCAGTACACTTGATACATATGCAAATCATATGAAATATGTAAACACAATCGTACCACATGCGCTGTCAAATGATGGGAGGAGCGGGACATGTGGACCACTTACTTGGAAAAGTAAAAAATCCACCACTAGCCTCGAGTGTTGTGGTTCCGCTACGAGAGGCGTGCTCCGCAGCGGCCAATGACAGAAGCCACGCTGCGTTCACTGTAATTGGATTTAACACTACTCTTCTCGTTTTGGACACATTTTCCATTACAAATAATACAACATAATTTATAAATTCACTCTAAAATGATAGATGAACTACGCTTTTTAACGCTTGTTAAGATGCAGCTTGTAATTTCTGCAAATACAAATATAGCCAATTGGTGAATTGGTTGTAACGGATACGGTCCGATATGGTACGAGCTGCACGTGAACATAACATGGCTTCACTAAAACAATTTGTCTACAACAGACACATAGTGTATTGGCAAATGGGCTTCTTATAGGCTTGAAAACAGATTGTTTATTTTTATGATATCTTAATTTAACCAAGAGAATCACATTGAGATTCAGGATCTCTTCTTTCAAGGGAGTCATGTCCCAGAAGGGCAAAAGAAGAAGTGTAAACTCCATACATAAAGGGAATCAACCTGTAACCTTCTGCAATGCATTGCATGCTACAAATATAAACATATATCCAAGACACATCACTTCTTGAGTATTAGTCCACTTAAAGTGCATTATGTACGCCAGAGGCCGCTGTGATGGAAAGGTGCAATGCTGCACCCATACAGCCACTGGGCCTCTGAAATTATAACAGTTTTTATGTAGAATAAAGTTACATAATGTACCACTAAAGGGTCAAATACGCACCATATCAAGTTGTGGTTTTTACACATAATATGTAATGCACCTTTAAGCCAATAATTAAGTGCAAGTTTAGGTCATGTTCAGTCACGCTTAGTCACACATCTCCCATTATCAGACTGGCTTCCGTGGCAATTGCATTCTGAACAGAACCTGAAAATTAGATAAGAATGATGTAATAAACATGAATACTGGCTTGGATATTTTTGCTCAAACAAATTTGAGGCAAAGGTGCACAGATTACACAGACATTTCTGCACTGAAATAACTTGATCACCTGGACATTCACTGAAAGTGGAGCACGTACATTATACTGCAATTCTAAAAACTAAAATTAACATATTTCACTGCATTCACACGCCTCACCCTAATAAAGATGGAAGGGCAGAATGGGAATTGCAAACGTTCGATGTAACATAGGCCAAGCTGAACACATAATGTTATTTTTGAAAAGATTTGCACACACTAAAATCAATTAATCAATATTTTTGAAGCACATTTTATACAAGAATGTGACACAAGGCGCATTTAAACTTAGAATCAATCCCCTTCACCCACCCAACCCCCAACCAGGACTAAACCGGGACTAAACTAGGTCTAAACCAGGTCTAAACCAGGACTAAACCAGCTGTTAATATGCATTTGACATAATTAACATAAACATACACATTTCGAACGTAAAAGTACAAATTTCCATAGTTTGTCTTATTTTTATAGGCTTTTACTCGGCTTTAGGTATTTTATCAATGCAAGGTGTTAAGTACATCTCTTGTAAGGTATACGGGATATGTTTATTGGGTTAAATTTTAGATAGAAAGATAGAAATATGTAGGCCCAGAATTTTTGTTTCCATAGGGCCCAGAATTTCTGGCGGCACCCCTGCCCACAAGTATCCATATGGGTATTTTAGGCAATTGATGCACATTGGACAGCTCAATACTAAAATAAATAAACCTTTAATGCTTTTCAAAACAAAGGGCAAATTGTGTTTTTTTTTTTTTTTTTGTTTTTTTTAGAACCTAATAAGATAAACACAAAAAGTAAATAGCCTCATCATAAAGTATTTTGGAGAACTTGTCATTGGTGTCTCCTCTGCCCTCCTCCATAAACACATTACTCAGCCTCCTTCATCCCAAACACAAACCACGCCTCCATGACGCACAGTAGTGAGCTCTACGTGCCTGTACAGTGAGTAGCTCGAGCTCTAAACCAGCGCCAGGCTCCGGGACAAGAGCAGAGGAGCGCGCGCACAGCATGAACCCGGGAGTCAGCGCCTGAAAGTGGACACCGTTACGCGGACGCACCGAAGATTCTCCCTGGATCTGGCGCGTATTCAACTAAGGTAAACCAGCCCCCGCGCGTCCTGTCTAAGTCATTTTTCATTTTTGTGTGTGTTTTTACTATCTTGGCTGGGTTTAATGCGACTTAAAAAGGTTTGGAGTCGAATGCCCACCTGGTTTGACCTGTCATACCAACGATATGCTACGATGTCCCGAGTCCCTTTCTCGGAGAAAGGGAGCTCGATTTCATTAATCTTTAATTGTTTTTATGAGGGAAACTCTACCTCTTACTGAATGACTTCGCTCAGTGAAGTAGCAGCATTAATCACTTGCTTTGATTTACTTTGTTTCCGTAGCCAAAACTGAGGAGCGCGTAATTTTCTCTGCACTGCGGTCTGTTCTTTTCCACTTTAGAGCATTCACTGGGCTGAGACAGGACCATTGTCTCCCTAAAAGCTTGGGTGTGTTCCAAACAAGTCTGTTTTTGGAAATAGGGGATTCAGACAAATTTCCTGTCAGGAAGAGTCAAGGATACGGCCCGGTCAGCTCCTCAATAGGCTGACTCATCCAGAGGAAACGCTGGGCTTCTCTTAATAGTCTCTGGGCATTACGTCTAGAGATACATTGTTTAAGAAGAAGAAGAAGCAGTACAAATGTAGATTTCTGCCCAGTATATGAGCCCCCAGAGCAATGGACAATGGCACCTAAGATTGCAGTCATAAAAAGGGAAAAAAACAACATGTTATTAAACAAAATTGTCCAAAATATTTCATTCTGATGTCTGCCATTGTATCGGTTTCTAACATACACAGATTATGGTTTACAATGCATTTCATGAGGAAACTTAAAACATTCATAGTTTAATGATGACACAGTCTAGTCACATGGGCAACCCCTGATTCCATGTTTCTCAAACTATGGTTTATGTACCACTGGGGTTTGGGCTTCTTCATCTAACATCTACATCTAAAATGTTTCACTTTAGTCATTTTTTAACGCTGTTTGGACATGTTTACACCTAGTCTAGACATAATTGAAGAGTTTATTTGCAAAAACAGTTAGTGCCATTGACAAAAATCAACTCATGCTTGTAATTTTCTCTTTGTCTAGGTGTGTTTTTAATGTCCAGATCTATTTTAGTGTATGAGAAATATGAAGACACTTGTTATGGATCAAATTGATTCAACATTACTTTTACTGGTGTCCCCTGTAGAGCACAGTAATCAATGTCTAAAACTATATTGCTAAAAATTCAAAACGGAGATATCTGTTTTTGCAAATGAACTCTTCAATTATTAATCAATTTTAGACCGAGTTTGGTCCTGATTTGATCCAGATCTAGGCATGGTGGAACTTGGCATGAAAAGGTTCTAAACCACTGGTCTAGACAATAAAAGCTCATAAATACAGGCGTATATCAGGCACCAAAGTGTTTATAACGGGTCCATTATGCGAGAACAAAACAACAACGACTTGATTCTAGTGTGTATTGACCTTTTATTGACCCCAGTGACTGTTACGTTTAATCACAGTGGCCTTTATGACTCTCCAAGATCAAATGTTCTTTTAGGGTTTAAGGTTTACGCACTAATATAAAGCTCATTTGTTTTGATTACATAAAATGTCCCACGATGCACCTTTAATTGCCGTGACATTGTCCTTGTGATATTAAAGCGACTGCACGTGTTTCACCAGAGGATCCTTCACCCCCACGTCTCTGTATTTATGGACCTTTTTCAGCCTCATAATGGACAAAGTATGTTCATAATCAAAGTGATCTGTCATTTCTAAAGTGTATCCAGTGCATATTTTTGGAGCCTGTGTTGTAATCTGCGATTGTCCCATAAAACATATCCTGGCCTAGTGCAGTCTGTAACCATTAGCAGAGAGCTCCATAAACATCACTAAATGGCCCCCTTCCTGTCACTGACTTTTTATCGCGCAAAAATGCAACTAATATGTTTCTCACGAAGTTTTAAACAACATGCATCCACTTCTTTAGACATCGAGCGTGAAAAAAATGTAATTCCTAGTATGTCCTTTGGGAAATATGGATGTCCAGACTGTACTTAAAATTATGCCCATCAGAATATTAGGTTTAAACAAAATAGGGCAGGACTAAAGTGTGAGATCAATAATATTCTGCTAAACTGACTTCTTCATCTTGTTACCATGTTGTAGGTTTCTATATGTCATTCCTCATTTCATGTTTGTCAATAATCCTGTACATTTGCGTCTACTCCGTGTATTCCGTACTAGACATGGCAATATCCTTTCAGCACTCAAATTGCTTTAACAGCAACGGGTATCTGGCAGGCAGCTATATTGTTCAGAATCAGAATAGTGTCTTTTGCTATTTTCAGTGCGAGGATACACAAACTAGGAATAATCAAAATGAAACATGAAACTCTAAAGAAAGATGATACTCTAAGGGCATTTATAACAATAAAACAAGATAATAAAATGTGATTAAATAGCAAATTTAACATAAAACAGCGTCTCTCCTTTTTAGCCAGGAGACTAGAGGATGAGTCTAGGACAGTGGTGGGCAAACTAACGCCTGGGAGGCACAATGCGGCCCACCTAGCCCTTCAATCCGGCCCGCAAACCATCATCAAGCTTGATATACTGTACACTGGCTAAAAGGGAAGAAAAACAGTCTATTCGAGGGATTAAGTTGTTTTAAATTTCTCAAACCTCTCCTGGTCTGGTCATCCAGGCTGGTGCAAAGACCCAATGTGGCCCTTGCATCAAAAATTTCCCCATGCCTGGTGTAGGACAAGTGCAATATCCTTATAGGAAGGAGGCCTCGAATACCTATAGGTTATGTTGCCTGCCTACGGTACTGTACTCCCTGTACGGATACGGACTAATACTATTCTGACAAACACCTCCACACTAAATGAGAGCATCAAAAGGAATCGGACATGACTGTGAAATAAGCAGTAAATCAAGGTGACCACAGAGAGGGCAGACAGTATAATGCAGGACGGCAGTGATGACAGGACAGAGCTTGATCCTTATGGACGTCATTGTTGCAGTAACTGTGGTAAATTACTAAGCTCTCAGAAGGGATTTAGATGTACGCTTTGGTAAATTGTTGGAGTGGTTGGTATAAAGACGTATGTGCTACTCACTTGTAAAATTGATAGTTTGTGCTGAAGTGGTGCACAAAGCAGGTGCAGTTGTTATTTTTGTCTCTCATAAACACTAAAAGGCCACAGCGCAAACTCATTTATCAGGTTTGTGCCTCTAATAATATGACATTGGGTAATTCCCGGGCATATCCTTGATGACAATATTCATTAAAAAAAAACTATAGTTAGTTTTAGAATCAGAATCAGAATAGTCTTTATTACCAAGTTGCAAAGTTTCATACACATAGGACTCTTCTTCGGTGTTCATAAACTTGTAATAATGATAAATAATAAACTATATAAAAAATATAAGAATTGTAAAACTTTAAGGGCATGCCTAAAATAGAATAAGTTACAAAACAAAATAAAACAGCAAATTAACACCACAAAAAGACAGCAGCGTAAATGGTTATATATCAGTTAAATTCACATGACGTCACACATTGGTCTTTTCCGTGTTTTTCTGGCTTTTCGGACCGACTGTCACTGGACAACTCCATGATGGGTCTCATCCAACATGGCAGCCGCTAATCACGCGTCTGAATGAGACCTATGATGCTTTTCCAATGACACAATGATAGAATGCAGTGGTCGGAGCTGGGTTTGAACTACTAACTTTTGGATTTGCGGACAAAAGCGGAACTACTGAGCCTCTGCTGCTTCCTTGTACTCTCTCAGGAAAGCCTCTCCCACAAACGGCTGTATTAACTTCTGTGTGCGTCTCTGTCGTAGGCACCATGATCCCCGTGATGGAGTTTCGTCAGTTCTCGGAGCAGCAGCCTGCGTTCCGAGTGCTGAAGCCGTGGTGGGACGTGTTCACGGACTACCTGTCCGTCATCATGCTCATGATCGGGGTGTTTGGATGTACCCTCCAGGTAGCATTAAGCTTCATAATATAGGTTTATATGACTCAAAGGTACATGTGAAATAACCATGTTGAATACTGGGTCTATTTCGCAATCTCACACAAATGTCAGAATATTTGAGATTTGGGGCCCCATCTTGGCGATCAAGGTCTACTCGGTCTTGGTCTATGCTGGGCCATAGATAGACCTCAGAAAAAGACTGGTCTGAGGTCTATGGTGCAGCTGTCTTTCCCTAGCGGCACGCTTCGTCTTGACCAAGACCAAGACCGAGTAGACCTTGATCGCCAAGATGGCCCATAGCAATCATGTCCCAGTGACTCAATTTATTCAACATTTTAGAATATTTTATGTGATCTGCTTCACCTCTTCCTTGAATAATTGTATCTGTGTGCAATGCCAAACATACACTGAAAGAGAGAATCTTTGTCCAGTCCACATTTTGGACATTTTTGGAGTTCCTTAAAATAAGAACGAGCGATCATGCTGTGGTCAGTTCTAGGGCTTTAGTAGGCAATATGAATGTAGTAAATAGTTCTATGATAGGTCAAAACCATGTTCACAAACAGAGCTATGTTTCTCCCTCGCTGTAACAGATCTGTGATATAAATAAACACGGCTACACATCTAGATGCATCAGCTGTTTGCTATCTGGAGGAAATCACAGAAGAAAACAACGACAGCGATTGTTCATATGGAATAAGCCTTAAAATAGACAGGTAGATTAAAGTGTACACTTAAAATAAGAAGAAAGACAAAGCTGGGGAAAACACTTGTTCCACTGGCCATTGTCAAAGTCTTTTTGAGATCTGCAATTTGTCTTAAAGTCACTGGACCTAATTTTTCTACTACAAACAATGAAAGAGGGAGCGAGTAAATTAAATTGATAGTTGTGATCCAAAAACATTCAACTTTCCAAACACAATTCTAAAATTATATTTCTTCACAGAGATGAGTTTACAAGCTCATTTCACAACTTGCGGAGTCACTTGTCACGGTCACTGTCGCAAAAATGCAAGAAAAGTAGCCTGCGAAGTCCACTATTAGGAAGAAATCAGGTATAGCACCTTTAATTCAAGCACTTTTAAGTCATTTTACATAAAAAATAAATTTAAAAAAAGCATCATTTTTTCCAGTGCAGATGTTAAATTTGAAAAACAAATAGCAAACACTTATGAAAACACAAACACCGTTATTTCACACATGGTTAGTGGTCGCATGAAGCCATTTATTGTTTGTTTACGCTTTTCAACTAGAAAATTAGCCAAATATCGCTCATAAAAAGTTGACATATTGTGCATCTTGAAACAAACATATTTTTTTTCAGAGAGTCCAATGTTGTCAGAGAGTCCTGCATTTCAGCTGAAGTGAGTTTTTCTTTGCTCCTGAACAGTTTTCCTGGCAGTTGTTGAAGGTCATGTAAACATTAGATCAGGGACATTTGAGTAGTTTCTGTTTCATTATGATTTCAAAAGAGTAAAGTCAGTTCTTTGGCAATAAATGGCTTCACTCAACCACTAACCATGAGTGGGAAAAAGATTTGTTATCATTCATATTCTATGAAAAATGGCCAAAATATTAAAAGGGTATGTAAACTTCTGAGCACAACTATTTAAGTAATAAGATGATAACCAAATACTATGATTTCCTGTAATTTTTATGTGTGTGATATAGTTAGTTTCTTGCAGTATAGTTTGTCCATAGTTTGTTTGGATTATAATTGCCATAAAAATACTCTTGCAATAAATTGTGGACAGATGTTCTAATGGTATGTTCTGGAGCTGGGTCCACTTACAGAAACAACCTCCTTATTAGTCAAACACATTCCAACGTCTGTCTGTTTATGAAATGAAAATGAGTTGGAATCCAAAAGCCAGAGTCACCTGAGGGTCATCGTGACTAATAAACCACTTCTGAGGAAGTCTGCTCTTGGGCGTTGGAAACTCCAGTCGATCTTCGCCACTTAAGCCACAAAGTTCATGCATCATTGTTCAGTCAACACTTAATCTGCTCATATAATATATGAGCAGATTAAGTGTTGACTGAACAATGATGAGGGAACAATATTATTGTTTCCCTCATGAGGCTGCGGACCCTTCAGTGCAGTATTTGGTTTACAGTACCAAATACTTTCTGCACCCATCCTCATCTCAAACCATAACAACTAAACCTCAACAAAACCACAATGTACTTCTTTGCTGGATAGGGCTGCATGATTAATCAATATCGAATGGACATCGCTATTTCAAATACTGCAATAACCTACAGTAACTCCAAAGGCAGAGGTTTATTTATCTGCGTTGTGACTCCAGCGTTTCATGAAGCTGAAATGTAATAAATTAGTGCTTCAACGTATGATAGATTCAAAAGTATAGTTTGCAGATAATACTAGGGCAATAACCAATACTGGTAACTTCGATGACAAGAAGGCACGGTTAGTTGATTGTAGCATTTTATTCAGAATTGGCATCATGAAGGATCATTGTGATAAACAATCATCATGTAAACAAACGTGCACATGCCACACTCTCAGCCCAGCTACAGCAGAACTGAAACTTCATTTACAAGAAACAATGTGAAATAATGATTGTGACGAAGATAATCATGAGACCAAATTTTCATATCATCCCACCCAGACAATACGGCATTGCATGGAAAATGCACAACATAAAATTGCAAATTGAATCCAATCTCTGTAGAAAAATCGCAATTATTTTTTTTTTGTCAAAATCATACAGCCCTATTACTGGGTTTAGTGTTATGTATTAATGAGATTTGTATTGTTTTATATTGTATATTCTTACACGTATACAATGGGGAGGGGTATTTAGTCAGCCACCAATTGTGCAAGTTCTCCCACTTAAAAAGATGAGAGAGGCCTGTAATTTCCATCATAGGTACACTTCAACTATGAGAGACAAAATGAGAACAAAAAATCCAGAAAATCCCATTGTCTGATTTTTTTCCACTCGTTACCTGTATTAATGGCACCTGTTTGAACTCGTTATCAGTATAAAAAACACCTGTCCTTTCTCTGTAGCTTGTCTTCAGTCAGTCACATTTTTACGTGTGGCTTGTAAATATTACGTGTGTATATACAGTACAGGCCAAAAGTTTGGACACACCTTCTCATTCAATGTGTTTTCTTTATTTTCATGACTATTTCCATTGTAGATCCTCACTGAAGGCATCAACACTATGAATGAATACATGTGGAGTTATGGACTTAACAAAAAAAGGTGAAATAACTGAAAACATGTCTTATATTGTAGTTTCTTCAAAATAGCCACCCTTTGCTCTGATTACTGCTTTGCACACTCTTGGCATTCTCTCGATGAGCTTCAAGAAGTAGTCACCTGACATGGTTTTCACTTCACAGGT
>OMNZ01032998.1:7863-18043 GCA_900303255.1 Lesueurigobius sanzi | reverse complement strand
GTTTATTTTTATGTTGGAATGAAAATAATATCTTATGAAATCTCCAAAAATATATTTTATTTTTTATTTGAGTTCTTTAAAAGTAATTTGAATAGTTTTGTCTCAAATCTGATTCCATAGAAATGGGTCCACCCTTCAATAATGATACAGGAAAACCAGTCAGGACCAGAGGGCAACTGCAGAGTAATGCCTAGTGACCCATCTCCAGCAAATCGTAAAGGCTGCAATTATTTAGGCAACATAGTGTCCTGAGTTTAGACTTGGGAAGAAAACAATAAAATTGGTTAGACAATAATTTTGAGTTAAATGGTCTTCATTTATTTTTTATTTTGATAATAATTAGGGATGCACGATATTGAAAAAACCTGCGATATGCGATACGGGCATGCTTAGATAAACCATTCCATTAAAGATTCAAGATTCAAGATTCTTTATTTGTCAAACCATGTGAATGGTTCGAAATTATTCAATTCAGACACATGTAATATCTTGTTCAGCAAAGCAACGACCGTCAAATTACATTAGCTAAAACTATTTTAGAAGTAAACAACTCGTTTGTGTATTATATGATGTCCAAAAGGAGAATCTGCAAATGCTGTTCTTATTACACATGCCACATTTTTATTAGTGGCCTGTGTTGCTATATTTACATCTACAACCACATGACACAATCTGCATAGGAACAATGTACTCTTGTATGCCTTCATCTCAATCAAACACTAAAGGCCCAGAGAATGTTATGTCATCTGAAACCTAGCATTAGAGTGGAGTGCATTTGGCCTAACAGCACACTCCGTACGTCCTGATATCTGATGTATGCATTTATAAGCTCCACTCTCAGACAATTAGAAAAGCACCACACATTAAAGAGCCCGTATTCTTCAAACTGCCTTTTTGGAGACTTTTTTAGCCATGTTTCAATGTTCCTGCCCCATAAAACCTACCAGGACATTTGTGCATGTTTGAATCCTGCATCCCCTCCTCAAAACACTGTTGTTCCACCTGCTGATGTCATGAGGTGTTTTTTAATGTCCTGACAGCTTAAGTTGCCTCCTCTTCATTTCAGAGCGGATATTGCGCAGGCCACAAAGCTTTTCTGGCTAATTTCTTCATTCTTCAAATTACCAGATCCAGCCAACCCAACAATCTGGTCTGGCCCAGTGGTAATTTCCCATAAAAAGAACGATGGGCTATTTACAACACACCACATCTGCTGTTGCTACTGTCAATGTCGATGTCAGTAACAATAAGTGCAATATACACAATAAAACTTAAACACAGGTAATATAAAAGGCACAAACTGATAACAATTAAGACAACTATGTCTGGTCTACATCGAGCTGAAGGAGTTTTTAGTCTAGTTTTGAACTCCTCCACAGACTGAGCTGAGCGCACATGGAGAGGAAAGCTGTTCCAACGTTTAGGGGCCACAACTGAGAAGGCTCGGTCACCTCTGGACACAAGGCTGGATTTAGGAGCAGACAAAAGGAGCTGGTCTGCAGACCTCAGAGCTCTGGGAAGACAGGAGAGCTGCAGCAGCTCTAACTAATACTTTGGTGTCAGCGAATTTAGACACTTTTTAGATATTTAGACACACAATCAGCAGAATAAAAAGGAACTGAGAGCCCATGTAAAGACGACCACATGGGAGTACAGTGCTCCCATTTTCTTGTGCAATTGGGCCGCAGCATTTTGGAGAGAGTTCTGGTCCAGCCCTACAGCTGCTACCCTGGAAAAACCATAATCATTACAGAGAAACAATCCTTGTTTGCTGTGCCAATTTAGTCTTTAGTAGAGTCAGAAATCTAGAGTCCAACTTCTTTGATTGACAGGTCAAAGTGTCCTTTGTTTACACATATTAAGTAGCCATGTGCTTAGCATCAGGCCTTATGTATAACATACATGTACGTATAACAATATTGTATAAGACAGTGCCTGCTGCTGCTTATTGTGTTTTTAAAGGGGCTTAAGGTGAGACACTGCAGGTGAAGAGGAAACAGTTTAGTTGAACTATATTCATTTGAAACTTTTGCTGTATATTATTGACATAAAAATGAGAAAAAAATCATTCATCAATCATCACTTTTTATGTAAAAATGATGTAAAAATGATCGAATTTGCCTATATTTTCAGCAATGAAATTAAAATAATGGATAAATGGTTAAGGTTTTATTTTGTTGATATATTAGTTACAGAGATTTGTTCAGAATATTGTTAAGTACAAGACTGTAAAGTTTGGAGATCTCGATGCAAGAGTAAAGCAAAAACGTGATTCGCTGAAAAGGGGCTTTTAACGTTTAGTAGAGTCTGCGAATGCACCAGTTGTTCCCCGCGTATTTTCTTCACTGGCTTGTCCCAGAGAGGATATTAATATCATCATATATCACGTACAGCGTCTCGTTGTGGACTTTACGCACTCCACGTGGATACCAAATATGGCAATATTTATGCATGGACACACGGGTGAGAGCGGCGAAAGGCGAAGGAAAAAGTTGCCGCTGGAGTCACTTCCTGGTCCGCAGCTCGGTGAAACTTCATGACAATGGTGTAAAGGGTGAGTTTGGTAATTTTTCTAATTTAACATAGCTACGATGTTTACTAGGGCTGTGTGAGAATCTGGCGATGCGATACATACCGCCATACACAGGTCACGATACGATACGTACCTCGATACAGAGCCTTCTCAAGACAATTTGACACTGTTTGATACGGTACAGCGCCCCCTGTGTATGCGATCTAATAATGGCTAAAGCCTATAGCCTTTTGGTCTGAGGAGATTCGAACCCAGATATGTAAAGCATATGTTTTCTGGGGAACATGGTAAAATGAGGGGTTCGGGGTCCCTCCTTGGGAAAATTTTGAAGATAATTTAGCCTGGAGCAGAATGAGTTAGTCTACATACAAGGGAGGAGGAACATTTTCAAGGACAAAATACGTTTTCAGGTCATTTTCCAGGTTTTCAAAGTTTTCCAGGTAGAGTGGGAACCCTGCACATGACCGGCTCAGAGGCCAGTGACCTCCAAAAAATCGGATCCAGTAAAAAATATATATCATTGAATAGCCCTACACAAGCTATACAACCTCAGATACCAATGCTATGGTGTTAAAAATAGTTTTCTAAAGTCGAGTAAAGCATATAAGAGGACCTTTCTCCGGCTCCTCGGTCTGAGCCCTGACATTCTGACCTTGGGAGTTCTTGGCTGGAGATGCAGCTGATTGCACATCATTTGCATTGGGGATGAAGCTGATGGCCAGTCTGTATAAATTATGTAACAAGACGGACCTCAAGGTTAAAAAGGTGCTTCTAAGGATCCACTGAGCCTATAAATTCTTTATATGATTCCCTTCATCCGCGGAGCCGCAACATGCAGAGCTACAGGGAGGTCAACTGGCATTTCATAAACACAGCAGAGGTTAGCGTTATCCCAGCAGATGAAGAGCTTCTATGGGCTTTAGATTACAATTTAAACAGCTTTAGACACTAGAGCGGCCATTTGAAAAGTCAAGAGCGGCGTTACCCACTTCTTTAGTAGAGGATCCCAGGGGCCGCTCAACAATTCATACTATTAAAGGGCAAGGCGAGGTGCAGGCAAAACGATTTTTTTTTTCCATTATGAAGTTTTGGGTCAGTTTTCTCTCTTATCATACTGTATTTTCACCTGGAAAGAAATAAATGACCTATTTTTTACAAGATACTCTTTAGAAATCTTTTAGAAATTGTAACTTGACTGACCATTTTCTTAAAATGCATTTTTCTCACATTGTGGCGACGACATCTCCACTTTAGTAACTTCATACAGACTCCAAACTTTCCAGTGTTGTACTTTTATATATTTTGTAGGTTTGTTCCGAGGGAGTTTTTAAGCCTGATTTGGTAAAAATAGACTTAACTAACTAGTAATAACTAGTTTATTCGAAAACTAAATAGAATATCCAAAAGCCCTTTTGAACAAATCTTTAAAATGAATATACAGTTGTGCTCGAAAGTTGACAAACCCTGGGAGAATGTCAGGGTATGTAAACGTATGCATTTCATAGAATATGAATGATAACACAAAAACCTTTATTTCACTCATGGTTAGTGGTTGCGTGAAGAACTTAAAAACCTGTCCCTGATCAAAAGTTTCCATATTGTGCATCTTGAAACAAACCAATTTTGTCAGAGAGTCCTGTATTTCAGCTGAAGTGAGTTTTTCTTTGCTCCTGAACGATTTTCCTGGCAGTTGTTGATGGTCATGTAAACGTTAGATCAGGGACATTTGAGTAGTTTCTGTTTCATTATGATTTCGAAAGAGTAAACTCAGTTCTTTGGCAATAAACTAAACACAACCACTAACCACGAGTGGAAAAAAATATTTTTGTGTTATTCATATTTTGCCAAAAGATTAGAAGAAGAGCTTTATTTATATAGTGCCTTTCACAGACATAGTCACAAAGCGCTTTACATGAGATTATTATTTTTTGCATTCACTCCAGTGGTATCCAGCTGCCCTTCGAGGCAGAGCGACAGAGGTGTGGCTGCACACATCTTGCGCCAACGGACCCTCCGATCACCACCATTCACTCACCCAGACATCATACATCCTTGCCTATTAAAAGGGTTTATGTTTGTTTCAAGATGCACAATATGTAAACTTTAGATCAGGGACATTTGTTTTTAGCGTAAACAAACAGGTTCTTCGCGCAACCACTAACCATGAGTGAAATCAAGGTTTAACTTCTGAGCACAACTGTATATTTACAATACATTTATTAAGGACATGTACTCCACCCGTCTCACCCGCAAAGCCATCAAAATGGCCAGGGACCCTTCGCACCCATCACACAGTCTCTTCAGGGTGATGCCTTCAGGGAGGAGACTGCAGAATCTACGGGTCAGTTCCAGTCGACTGAGGAACAGTTTCGTACACAGGGCCATCGGGAAACTGAACTCCCTCCCCTCCCTCCCTCCCCTCTTTCCCCTCCCCTCCACAATCAAGGATGAGAGAAACATAATTTCGAACCATTCACATGGTTTGACAAATAAAGAATCTTGAATCTTATATTTACAATACACAAAGTACAAGACTGGGGTATGCCTGCAGTGTCTTCCCTTCAGTGGAGTGTGTGATTGTGAATGAGTGAACTTCCAAATAGTGGTAGAAAAGTGCACTGGACAAAACTTTTGAAAACAAGATTGTGAATTGAAGTCATTTGAAGCCATGTCTGACATGTTTGTTGTGTACATGTGACCACAGCACATACCTACGATGGGGGTGAGTTTCTGCAGCTCTCTGTTTGCGCTCAGGGGAAAGGAGGACGTGCTGAACCTCTTCTCACGCTTCATGGCCGAGTGTGACCCGGGCTGCTTCATCCGGAGCAGCTGGGCGGCGGGCGGCACCTTCTTCCCCTGCAAAAGCACGAGTCTGATTACCAGGGCCCAGGCAGGTCCTGCCCCCAGAGGCCACTGCCAGGCACACGTTTGATGTGGCGGCTTTTCTTTATTTTCAACACTATTCACATTGTAGATTTTCACTGAAGGCACTCAACTGTGGAAGATTGTTTGTGTCGTCACATTGTGAATTTTACACTGTGAATTTTTTTAACACTGAAAAAACATGTTTGAATTTTTTTGTCAAATTTTTTTTTTTCAGTTCTGTGATTTATATTTGCTTTATTCTTTTTCAATCCATCAAATACAACAGACTAAATTCAAAGTGTAAAATTTGTTTTAAAAAAAAATTCAAATAGAAAAATTTGCCCTTAAAATATTCAATGTAAACAAAATTCAAGCTCTGAGTGTGAAATTTGCATTGAAAGATTCACAGTGAAGTTCCTGGACATTAAGACCTGAGCAATCAATCAAACCAACCACTGGTTAATCAGGAAACAGAATATCGACCAATCAAAATGATCAGATTTGACTGTCAAAGCTTGAACTCCGCCTTCCTCATTTGTTAATCCCGCCCATAAAATACATCAGCCAACAGGAAACATCTTGTGTCTCTCCTTTTGAACTTTTCTACTATGGATTTTACACTATGAATTTAGTCTGTTGTATTTGATGGATTGAAAAACAATAAAGTGACTATTTGAAAGGTGAAATTTTCATTTTGAATGTAAAAGACTGAAAATGTAGTGACTGAAATTCAAGAGAGAAAGTGTAAAATTCAAAGACATTTAAAATTCACAATGTGATGACACAAACAAATCTTTCATATTCAACTGAATGAATTAAATGGAATTTATAGGGAACTAAAAGGTGCAATGAATCAAAATACATTATATATTTAAAATTCTTCAAAATAGCTACATTTTAGTTATCGATTAATCGTTTTCTAGAAAGAATTGTCTGATTTTTCACTCACAGCCAGAATTACAATAAAAGTTAGTATTTTTTAGTATTTGACAAATAATATTTACATGATTTGAAATGATGAATATCACGTTCACAGACATGTGTCCACTAAAAGCCTTCTACAAACAATATCTTTAACTATTCTTTATCAAAAGGCCCCCAACAAGCGTTTCTTTAGCTTCATGAAGTTAAACATTTGTAAAAAAAAATACAATCTTCACGTACTTTTCTCAGCAATTAATTGCAAATATAATCAACCAATCAATCAATTGCCAAAATAATGGTTAGTTGCAGCCCGACTGTGAAGTGAAGACCTTTTCCGGTGACTACATTGTGAAGATGCCAAAAGTGTGCAAAGCAGAAACCAAAGCAAAAGTTGGCTTTTTGGAAAAATCTATTTCAACCTTTTTTGTTGAAAACATCGGCCATTCACAATTTTGGATTTTATTTGAAAACCACATTAAGTAGCTTTGTTATTATGGCTCATGACAAGTTAATCCATTTCAAATTAAACTTAATAAAATGAATGTTTTCCACACAAATTTCCATTGTCCTCCTCCAAACTCCAAACCACACTTGCACAAAATTAGCTGCTAAATCTGACACTTCCAAAGCCCCTAACAATCATTTAGTGACCAAAGTTGAGATTATATTACCGGGCGATGAATCAATACATAAAAAAGCATTTCCAAACTTTTGACCGGTAGTGCGTACGGGACAGGGTTCACTTTACCCCCCTCCTCCTCCAACCTCACCCTGGCTTCAGAGCAGGAGGAAAGGACGGAGGGTGGAGGGTGTCGCGCTCAGGCTCGGGTTGCTTTCCGAATCAGATCAGGTGATTGCGAGAGGCAACCTGATCGCACTGAGCGGTGTACTGTACAGGGGCAATGATGGACACACGGCTGGAGCAGGGAGAGCGCTGATAAAGCTGTCAATGGGACAAACAAGCCAGGCCTGGAGTCAGACAGCCTGCCCTGACGTCACTCACGCAGCGTTATTTTTTAAATGTATTTAGCACCTATTACCAGAGGTGGGAGTAAGTCACTCATGCGCAAGTCTCAACTAAGCACCAAGTCTTAATGTCCAAGTCTCAAGTAAGTTCAAGTCAGTCGGTCATGAGGGTCAAGTAAGTCAAGTCGAGTCATAGCCTTTGTCAAGTCAAGTCGAATCAAGTCATAACTTAGTCATCAAGTCATGCCACGTCACACTCGGTAATGACCTGCAGGAATTTCTCTGCTATATTTCACATCCGTAGCCGTTTGAGCACTTTTCTCTGTCATTTCTGGACGGATTCGAATCATTTAAAAACTGACAGTGAGCAAAAGTTGATTCCTGTCGGGCCCATCGCATCTTACAGTGGGTTGCATAAATATCTGCACCCCCTTCAACTTTTTGACATTTTGCCATACTAGGTACATATACTGTACATACATGTATTCAATTGAAATTGTATGTGAAAGACACACACTATGGGACACACAATGATGAAGTGAAATGAAATTTATACATGATTTGGAAGTTTTTTTATGAATAAAATAGTGGGGCCAAAAAGTTGAAGGGGTGCAGATATTTATGCAACCCACTGTATGTATTTATCTTTGCTTGTTCCCCTGCCCGCTAAAGAGCAGCCAGGGGTCTGTCTGCTGTGCGGTGCAGAGAGAAGTGGGAGGGGGTCGGGGGTGGGGGGGCTCGCGCTGCTCTTAATTAACATGCGCATACAGAAAATAGCCCTGGTTTAAACGTTAAAAAAAAAAAAAATCACAAGTTTTCCACAAGTCATTTCAAGTAAATAGGTTAAAGTCTAAGTCAAGTCTAAAGTCAAGTCGAGTCCTTTGGGAGAACTCGTCAAGTAAGTCTCAAGTCATTAAATTTGCGACTCGAGTGAAGTCATGTGACTCAAGTCTCCCACCTCTGTGTATTACAGAAACAATCACCATACAAATAAGGGGGGAAAAAAGTCATAATTTTCGTCAAAGAAATATGTTTGCTGATTAACATTGGACTAAAAAAAAAACATTTCAAATCTCCAGTTTTGGGCCAGTTTGCTCTCTTAATATACAGTTTACATACCCTGAATGACAACACAAAAACCTTTATTTCACTCATGGTTAGTGGTTGCGTGAAGCCATTTATAGTTTGTTTACGCTTTTCACCTACAAACTAACCAAATGATCCTGATCAAAAGTTTACATATTGTGCATCTTGAAACAAACATCAATTTCCTGTATTTCAGCTGAAGTGAGTTTTTCTTTGCTCCTGAACAATGTTCCTGGCAGTTGTTGAAGGTCACGTAAACGTTAGATCAGGGACATTTGAGTAGTTTCTGTTTCATTATGATTTCAAAGGAGTAAACTGACAAAACATGGCTTCACACAACCACTAACCATGAGTGGAATAAAAAGATTTTGGTTTATCATTCATATTCTATGAAAAATGGCCAAAAGATTAAAAGGGCATGTAAACTTATGAGCACAACTATACATGTACTGTATAAATGAATGCCCTAATCTTTACAATAAGGAGTGTAATTATTTTCTCTGTGGTGACAATAATTATGGCTTACATTTGTAATGCGCTTTACTAGCCTGTGTCACAAGTTTCTCAAAGTGTCGACATTATTCATTTACTCCATACTAGCTACTATTGTTAGACTGACGAAAGCAAGTTGGGGCTGGGTTTAAAAAATTGGCGACTTTATCAAATATCGCTGCGATGAAATGTCATAGAGACTTACGTTTTTTTGCATTCGGAAGAGGAGGGTTTAAGCTTTAAAATGAGGCCTCTGGGAAATGGTTTAAAGTTGCGTTGAAAATTTGTGTCCAAAATGCTAAGTTAGCATTTACAAAACTGCTGACTCTGCACAAAACAGTTCTAGGTAAATATAGAACTGTTTATATAGAACATGGAGGGCAAATTTTTTTACATTTGTGCAAAAAAGAGCAAATCTATGGTGTAACATTAGGTGCGCAAAAAATATATTTTTGGTTTGGAAAAGATGCAAATATATGGAGAATAAACACAGATGGCACATAGAAGGTCAGGTTTATAGCCTTTATGTTTATAGAAGCATATATTAGTGGAATTAAAAAGTGCGTTGGTTCTTCTGAGAATGTCCAAGTAAAATTGGCACCGTGTGATATCCTTAACTGAATTGAAAATCAAAGTGAATCGTGAATCGGATCAGGCCCTTGTGAATCAAATCAAATCGATTTGGGAAATTCAAATCGATACCCAGCCCTAAAGCGAGGCTGCCAGTCTGCGCCATCGGACCCTCCGACCACCAAGGCAAGGCAAGGCAAGGCAAATTTATTTGTAGAGCACAGTTCATACACAAGGCAATTCAAAGTGCTTCACAATTTCATAAAATTACAAGAAAGCAGATAAAATCAATCAATAAAACAAATATAATCATTGACTAATTACATTAAAAGTGACATTATAAGTGAAGAGTGCAGATAAAATACTTTCAGTTGACATATGCACAGTTAAAAAGAACCGTTTTCAGCCCAGATTTAAACATTGTCAAAGTTGAGGCCTGTCTCACACCTTCTGGCAGACTGTTCCAGATTTTTGCTGCATAAAACTGAAACGCAGCCTCACCATGTTTAGTCCTGACTCTGGGAACCAGCAGGAGACCACTCCCTGAGGTTCTCAGAGCCCGAGATGGTTCATATGGCACTAACATGTCAGAGATGTACTTTGGTGCTAGACCATGAAGAGACTTGTAAACAAGCAGAGCTATTTTAAAGTCTATTCTCTGAGCGACAGGAAGCCAGTGCAGAGATCTGAGCACTGGACTAATATGGTCGTATTTCCTGGTTCTAGTCAGGACTCGAGCAGCAG